>JZKD02S0325291.1:44988-67836 GCA_000966675.3 Picea glauca | reverse complement strand
TGTTTTGGTTTACACACATTCGTATATTCACCCTCCACCTCCCTCCCTCCCTCCCTCCCTGAAGGTTTTTTAATTGTGAGTAGTGTTACTATGATTTGCACACAAATCTCATGTTCTGGCTTACACACATTCATATGATCACCCTCCATCTCCCACCCTCTCTCACTAGAGGTGAGGATATACATGTGTGTGTAATTTTTCATTTTAAGCACAACTTGTTGGGTTGTGACAACACATACCCATGTAGTTATTTTTGTGGTTGGTTTTTTAAGCGTTTAATCTTCCGTGTGCTTAAAAACGCTTTCAAGTGTTTTTTGTTTAAATGTTAAAGCTCTTAAAATACTTCAATGAGATTTGTAACCATTTCTCCACAAGTTTAGCTAAGCAATAGAGATAATACCATTGCCCCCATATCTATTTGTCTCCATTATTATATGTATGTTTGTTTATCATTCTATGTTCATTAATATCTCTTTTGCAAACTTCGATCCTAACACAACTTTCATGTTTAAACATTATACATACATTTATATATATATTTGCCACACCCTTCCCTCCCATCCTAAGATATATGTTCATTAATATCTCTCTTGCAAACTTCGATCCCAACACAACTCTCATGTTTAAACATTATACATACATTTATATATGTATTTGCCACACCCTCCCATCCTAAGATAACAATATGAATGTACACACGTGGCATAAATACAATTATTATATTCCATACTTCAAATATATATATATATATATATATATAATTATTTAGCACCTCGGCAAAAAGTGAAGTAGTGAAAGATAGTCGGTAAGTAGTGAAAGATAGCAGGTTTTGTCAAAATGATTAAAACCATATTTTATATAGAAAAATATAATATATATATATATATATATATATATATATATATATATATGCTCGGCCAGTGTTAATAGTAATAAATAAATAAATGTTTAGTTTAGTTGAAGTACATTAATAGTAACAAATAAATGTGAAGATCTTTTATTTCATTTATTCCATCAACACATATTTATTTTCTTATCCTCACCACTTACTTTTATAACTTTATTATGGTTTCTTAAAAAAATATGGTTTTAATTATTTAGATAAAAGTAAAGATTATTTACTACTTCAATATACGTATTTATATTTTTACCCTCACCACCTATCCTTATAACTTTATTATGGTTTGTTAAAAAAATATGGTTTTATTTATTTGATTAAAAGTAAAGATCTTTACTACTTCAATATAGATGCCAAATTTTTGTCCCTTTTTGTTTGAAATATTTTTTCTTTTTAAAGTTATTGGTGGTTTTATGTAGCTTAACCACACATGAATATATGAATGTGTGTATGCCTAAACATGAGAGTTATTTGGCCAAGCAAGATAATACTACAAATAAACACACACATTTATATTATTACCCATGGAAGGGTGGGTGGTGGAGGTTGTGGATATGAATGTGTGTGTCCAAACATGGAAGGGTGGGTGGTGGAGGTTGTGGATATGAATGTGTGTGTCCAAACATAAGAGTTGCATGGCCACACAACGTAACATTATTAATAATTTTAAAAATAAAAAAAATATTTCAAAGGTTAAAAAGAACATGATTTGTAAATTTCCATCAATGTGTCACTGGAACAACTCATCACAACATATCTTATAATATTATGAAATCTTAGACTATGTAGATTAATTTTCCTTAGATCCAAGATTAATTAATTACTAGATTTGCTTGAATTTATGAAAATAAATGAATATTAAAATGAAATAACAAGAAAAAATATACTCACCATCCACACAATTAAACACAAGATGTATCCTAGGAAATCCAATATGAGATAAAACCCAGCTAGAAGGCGAGGCTTATGTAGTGCTCTCTTTTCTTTAGTTATGAAAAGCAAGTACAAAGAAAGAGACACTCATTATGGAGTTGTGTTTGACATTGTGTCATGAGCAATTGTTACAAAATCTCCTACCTACTCCATTATGCTCTCAAAATACCACTCCTTGGATGCTCCGCTCAACTATGGTACAAATACAATACAAACAAATGGAATCCCTTCTCCTCCTAGCATACCAATATTTAACATAGCCCAATAATCATTTAGGGTTAGGTTTTTTACTTCCTCAACCCTCAAGTAGTGATAAGGTTTGGACCTTATAGAATCTTCTTGAAAGTCCACGTGTGGCTAGCCCCATATTTGTAGGCAATGAGGGCTGATGTGGCATCCACTCGTACCATGGTGGTCAACAAGGTAGGTCAACTTGCGGGAGGCATAACTTTTGCATACTAGCTTCAATTGAGGCATTTTACACACATTTGGAAAGGTATTGGAGCGTAGAACACTTTCAAGGGTGTGTACATTAGTTTTTAACAATGTAACCCTAAAAACAAATGTCATTTAATGTCTCAAAATGGATCTGGAAGGTTTTGGACCCCAATTTTAAAAACTGGGACCTGCCACTAAAATGGCCCTACAAGCCAATTCCTTCATTTTTTCCACCCAAAAAGTACCAAGATAGATGAAAAATTGTATGATGATCCAATCTAGATCATACCTCCCCATTTAAGGAGGATTTTGGTTCCCAAAAAATTTGTTGAATGAGGTGAGGAAATTTGTCCTCTGCCTTTTCCCTGGAGTACCATTTTTCTTTTCCCAGAAGTTGTCCTTTCAACCCAATGTGAAAAAGGTCAAGCTACCCCATTCATGTAGTTTTGGACTTCCTTTGCAAAACTGTGTCTTTTTCCAACTTTGCTTGAGCATTTGGTGCTAAGTTATCTATGGTAGGTAGGACTTGCTCCACTTCTTAATCCAACATGGAAGGCTCATAGAGTTTCAGATTCTCTAGATTCAGTATTGAGTAGATGCTCATGTATGGGGGTAGACTAAGTCTATAGGCATTATCTCCTACCATCTCCAACGCCTCAAAAGGACCATACTACACAACCTTGATCTTCTTACCAAGGCCGTGTAGTCTTTCCTTATTCAACTATAACCAAACTATATCTCCCACTTCAAATGACTTATTGGTTCTTTGTTGATCATGTTTAGCTTTATAATTCTTCTGTTACTTATTTAGTGTCTCCTGTACTTGCAAATGGATCTGTCTAATCTTTTCAACAAATTTCTCTGCTTTCAAGGATTTTCCTGTGATTTCTTCCCTCTCTCCTCCTTGTTATACACACACAACATCCAAGAACGAAGGTGATACATACCCAAAGAAAGTTTCAAAAGGGGACTTACTAGTAGAAGTGTGGAGTGATTTGTTATAAGAGTGATGAATATAGATCATATTTTCATCCCAGGTCTTTGGGTGCTTCTAGTTATAAATATTTAAAAGATGTACCAACGTCTCGTTGACTACTTCTATCTACCCATCTATCTATGGATGGAATGTTGTAGATCTCTTCAACTTTGTGTCTATATTCTCCCAACGTGTAGTCCAAAAGGCACTGAGAAATTTAGTATCCATGTCTGAGATGATGTTCCTTAGTATCCAAAAGTACGCCTAGACTTGTTCAAAGAACATGTTTGTTTTGTCTTGTCCTTTGATGGTATTTTTACAAGGCATAAGAATGCACATCTTATTGAACCTGTCGACAACTACCATAAACAGATAGTCACGTCCCTTTTGAGTTATTGGTAAACCACACACAAAATCCATGGAAATGCTTTCCCAAGTTTGAGTGGGTATAGGTATGGGATGGTATAGATGTTGTTTTCTATTACCGGGTTTGTTGGTACAACAAATTATACATCCTCGGATATATTGTGATACATCTTCTTGCACTCTGGGCCAATACACATACCTTTGTAAGTTAGAAACTATTTTCCCAACACCGAGATGTCCTGTAACCTTGGAGGTGTGAGCCTCTCTAATAAGATGCAATATTTCATCTTTAGGAATGTAGAGCTTGTCTAGCTTGTAGAGTAATTCATTCTGGAGATGATAGTCAACATTACAGTCACCTCGTTCTACATGAATTTGGAAATGTAGTTGTTGAAACACCTCTTTAAATTCCTCATATTTTGTGTATGTCTCTTTGTATGCACATGGGTAAAATGCTCCATGTGCATAAGAGTTCCAAAACCTATAATCTTGGATGTGGGTGGCCTTGTGTTATGGGATTAATCGGTAAATGCAGATACAAACAGATCTCCCTAGATCCACCCGGAACTAGAACAAAACATAAAAGAATATGACGCTTTCCCTAAGCTATAACTATTGAGTTTACTATTTAACAAGAGATAGACACAATACCATTTAAATGTCACTTCCTCTTGCCGTTGCCATCCTAGCTCCACTCCAGAATCTGCAAGGGAACATAAGCCAACCAAAGTGAAAGAAATATAATGAACTCAACAAGAACCTATGTATGTGATCAAGGAATCATACAATAAAACAAGACTAGTTTTATGGGAAAGAAACATATTGTTGTATCATATTAAAATGAAAATGGAGATTACAACCAAAGCCTTGATGTTGCAAGGTCCCCTTTCGATGGCCCTTTTCTCCAACACACACACTTGCTCCAATCTTGAATGAAGAAGATCCACAATGACTTGATGAACTGAAATGAAGCTCTCAAGTATGAGATGAAGTAGAATTCCTTATCCAATTCTTAGCCTATTCAACGTTAGCCTTTTCCATGAGAGATCCCTCTTTATATAATGTGAAGGAGAGATGGTTGAGGAGATTAGGATGATCCCACCAAATTAGATAAGCGAGTAAGATCCAAACCGTTCGGAGGTCACCTCATCTTCTAGAAGATCCCCTTCTACAACATTCGTGAAACTTGACCTTTTCTTTGCTTTTGACATCGTCGCACCCTAGGTGTAGTGTAGCCTGAAGATATGTTGCAATCTAGATTTAGAGCAAGGGTGACGATCAGGCATCGTCGCACCCTATGTATAGTGCAGCCTACGACGACCTTCCTTAATATGGTTTTTGAGAAGAGAAAGCCAATCACTTTCCTCATGGAGAAAGACTCTTTTTATCTTTTCATGGGAACATGAACACATGTTATCAGTGGATCACTGGGGTGACCAAAATAATGTGTAACACCTTGGAAGCATGTCTGCCAACTTATCAATGTTTTCCTTCTCATACTTGATGAATAAATGAAATTACTGCAAAAACCCTATCCACTTGTAATGTCTAGTATGTTGAAGCTTACTTTGGGCCTGCAAATACTACAGTGGTTGGTGATCTATGTGGATAATGGTTTCCTTTCCCATCAGATAGTACTTCCACTTCTTAACAGCTCGAACCAGGACATATAGTTCCTTTTCATAGGTAGGGTAGTTTAATACTGTGCCATGAAACATCTCAAAATGATAGCATATTGCCTTCCCTCCTTGCATCAAAATTGCTCCCATAACATACCAACTTGGACCTGCCTCCACTTCGAAGGGATTATGCAAGTTAGGAAATGTGAGAACTGGTGCTTGAATGATCTTTCATTTCATCTCGTCGAAATATTTGTACTAATTCTTTCCCCAATAGTGACTCTGGTGTAACTATAGCTGAAAAATATGTTATATTTTCCCAAAAATCCCAAAAACCTGAACCTCCAGGCTTCCCTGAAGGAACACCCCTCTTTTCCTTTTACATCTTCCCTTGTATATATATAAAATAGAGAAGAAATTCAAATTTCAGATCCTATTACAGTGGACCGGATCCTACCTAATGACAATTACAAAAATTTACAATAGTCAACATAATTATCTAATCCTGATTTGAGATCCAATTTTTTAGGGATATTATAGTTAACACAACCTCATCTTCTAACCCTTTACTTGAGAAAATATTCGATGTAAACTAGTTTAGGAATATGTAACTTAAAATTATATGAGATAATATTCACAAAAATCTTGAGAAAATTCAAAGCTAGCACGCAAAATGAAAAATCGCAGCTATTCTTATGGATAGTTGCTGCAAAATTTATGAATCTTCAAAACCCTAATACTTTCTCTCAATATTGTAGGGAAACTTTTGTAAGGATATCTAGGGTATTTGTGTTATTGTGCTTATCATGTTTCTCTTTGGCCTTTGATTGTTGTTGATTTGTAGCTCTAGAATGCTCTGCCTCCTTATGACAATCATCATTTCCTGTGTCATAATCATCAACATTAGAATATGGTAGATTCAAAATATGTTTACCTTTGTCTAGAGTTGTTATAGGCATTTGTTCTTGTACATATATTTCTAGAATGTTAGGAACCAATGAAATTGGTACTTATAAAACTTCAACTTTTTGTTCTAACTCCAATTTCTCCACTTCTTTGACTCTTTTAATATTTGAACTTCTCTATTTCTTTACATCTTTGGATACTTTTTTTGATGACTGAGATTTTTGAGATTTCTTCTTGTTTTCTACTGGAAGATCACCAATTACAATAATTGTATCCTTTTTCAAAAAAGGGTCAAAAACTAACTTAGCCTTGAGTCTAAATTTATTTGTAGGTATGTCGTGAGGTCTCCTTCCATGATTTGAACTTTGTATTTTCTTCGTACCCTTTCTCATATTATTTGACTTTTATTCATCCTTTTGAACTGTTGGAGATTATTCCATTTCTAGATTTATATTTTTAGCCTCAGGTTCAAATGAATATGACTCAATTGTTGATTTTGAAATTGCGATTTTCCTTCTTCTTGTTCTAGTATAAACCTAATTTACTTGAGGAGTCTCTTTTCATTTTCCAGGAGGAAAATCTATCTTCCTCTTTGATGTGTTCTTTGTTTCATATTTAGATGCTTTTTTACTTGACCTAGTCTTCTTGGAAGAAGTTCCAGTTTATTGTTGAGTGTCTGAATTCCCCTCTTTATTATCCTTAGTTTTCCTTGGTGTTTTTGTTTTTTTTATTAGGGGTGGCTATTTCAGGTTCTTGAAGCTCATTGACTTTAGATTCAAATCCATAATAGAACATAAAATGGTTCCAAGACCTGTTAACCTTCCTTAATTCCTCTATAATCAATAATTTAATTAAATATTGGTGGAAAACACTATCTTGTAAACCCTTTGGCTTAGCTTGAATCTTGGAAGCCATTTTTGAAAGGCTTTTCAATAAAAAAATATGACAGGTTCATCCTAGATTTTCCACTAAAATGCAGTAAAAAACTCATTTGATATAAATAGACAGTGGAATATCTGCCTTCATTGGTGATATATTTATGTACCATCCTTAAGAGTTCACTCCACTCGTCTTTAATTTAGGTTCTGGGAATCCTTTTCCTCCAATCATGACTTTGAAAGTTCTCTTTAAGAAATTGATTACAGTTAGAAACTAAAATTTCCTTATTTTTGAACCAACATCCACCTTCAATAGGTAGACTTCATACTGTTTCTATGGATTCCTTGATGACCCGAACTGTCAGATTACCAATATTTGCTTCATTCCCATCAAACTTTTCAGTGAATGCACGAGCAACCTGCTTATTATATCCTTGTAACTTATGAAAGAAATAAAACCATCCAACTTCAACAAATTTATTCTTGTATTCAGGGTAATCCTCTAGAATTTCAATTCCTTTAGGTTCATGGAAAATGATATGTCCCCCTTTATGCAGAGACATTTTCCTGTGAGCTGAGAAATGCTGCAAAATCTCGTTCTGAAACTTTGCTGTGAAAACACTTGGCACCAACACTCAAAGAAATCATGCTTCAGAATGGAAAGGAAGTTTAAAAATGCTTTATGAATTTTGAACCATATATGAGTAAAATTCCAAATAACATCCAAGTAAGTAATAATAATTACAAATATCTTGCTGCAGAAAAACCTGACGCACGATCTGCGATTCAGAGAACTTACAACACTTGGACCAATCCCGTGATATCATCTTGCCTCGCATCTCATATTCACATGATCAATGTTGATTAGGAATCTTTTCTTGAATATTTGGATGTAATTTTGATTTGAGACGAGCATAACCACATCATATAATCATCACAACTTTCTAAAATTCAACACTGTTGTGTTTAAAATCACTTACATTCTACAACACCTTAATATTATCATTGCTATATTTTTGTTGTAGAATTAGAGCACATTCTGTAATGCCTTTTAGTTGTAATGATTGTAGCGCCCTTTATGATAAAACCTGGCTATTTCTCTACAGAATTTTGAAAACCTTCATAAATAAATTGATTAGAGTTTTTAGATGTTTTGCAACCCAAAACTAATTTACGATTAGGACAATAAAATATAATTTTTTGATAGAAGGTTTTAGTGCTAACACTATGAACATACATTTGACTAATTTGCATCAAGTTCCCTTCTATCTTTCTTTGGGATGTAAGAAAATTCTTTACTCTCAAAAATTCTTAGATGATTAACAACTGGTATATATCCATTGAATGCTTCATAAGGAGTTTTATGCTCTAAAAACTTGTTTGGACTTCTATTTTGTAAATACACAGATGTACTTACATTTTTAGCCCAAAATGTTAGAGAGAATCTTACATTTGAGTATGCTTCTAGCACACTCTACGATGGTTCTATTAATCCACTCAGCCACACCATTTTGTTGAGGGGTATGTGGAACTGTGCATTATTTATAAATTCCATTGTCTTTGGTACTTTAAGGATCTTGATATGCTTACCTATCCGTTTTTCAACCAAATTTCTAAACTCTTTAAAGTATTGAAAACTATTACCTTTAAAAAAAAAAAAACCCTATATGAATTTGGTTCCATCATAAATGAATATAAGAAAGTAAGAAGCTTACCCACGTAATTTAGTTTGCATTGAACCACATACATTAATATGCACTAATTCAAGAAAAAATATTTTCCATTTATTTGTCTTCATTGGAAACACATTTCTATGTTGTTTTCTCAAGGTACAACCTTCACATTCAATATGCTCATTCTTAAAAAAAATTGGAAGACCTTTCACCATATCTTTTCTTTGAAGTAAAACTAGATCTTTGAGATTTAAATGTCCTTACCTTAAGTGCCAAAGTTGTTATGTAGACACACTTATAGATAACAAAGATTGATGTCTCTCAACCATAACATCAAGTTTGTATAGGCCTTCCACTCTCATTCCTTCTACTATGACTTTTTAGTGATTTTGGATATCCTTCACTTGGAAACCTGACTTAACAAATTCAACTTTCAAACTTTGATCTGTGATTATAAATTGAGGTTAGATTTTTCTTAATCATTGACAGATACATTACATTTTTTTGTTTGTTTCAAATGACAATTTGGAAAATTTACATATACACCATATCCTTTTATTTCATGAAATCTATCATCACCTAGATAGATTTTAGCACCATTAGTTTTCTCATGATAGGTTTTAAAACAATCTCTATTACAAGTCATATGAATAAATTCTCTTGAATATGAACTATCTTTTACAATCATCTATTTATGTTCATAGGATAGATCTAAAATAAATGACTTCATATTTTTGACATCATCACTTGCCTATGCTTCTATATCAACAAAGTTCCCTTCTTGTCTTCTATATTTGGACTCATTAAAATTATTTTTCCTACATTCATAAGCATAGTATCCAAACTTGCCACAATATTTACATGTAGCATTCTTCTTCACACTGGTAGGTGCCTTTGATGAAACCCCACCTTGATATAGTTTCACTTCAAGTTTTTCTCCGTTGTTTCTTACCTATGGATTTCCTTCGTATGGTTGCTTGCCTTTATCCATCAAAACTTGATCTAAATTTTGAAAAATATGCTATCTACACTCTTCCTCCTTTACTCTTTTTGCATAAGGATCTTTGTCAAGTCATTGAATGGAAGTGCTTTCTCTCTTGCTACAAGACTAGTGATAAATACTTGATATTCATGCAACATAACATTAATGTTACAGTAACTAGATCACTACTTGATACTTCATCACCAATATTACCCAACTTATCTTTTAAATTTTTAATTCTAGATAGATAATCAATAATATTTTCATTTTCTTCCATTTTAATTGAAAAAGACTTTCCCTTTAAAAATACCACTCTATTTCTATTTACTGTTTGTAAAAACCTTTTAATGTTTCCCATGTCTCACTTGATGTTTTTCATTATCATATATCATGAATGATAATGTCTTTCACATGGATTTTCAAAAGAACCTTTGCCTTGGTTTCTCTTTTCTCCCAATCTTGAATTGAGGCTGCAGGGGCCATTGGCCTAGCTTCAGCTTCAATTTCACTCACAATTGTCCATGCATTGTATCCTTTCAACGAAGTGTACATCTCAAACTTTCAATTTATATAATTCAGTCCATTTAAGTTATTTTCTTCTTTTAGATAAGAATCTATTAGATTTGACTTTGATTGTCAAAATTGATGCATGTATTAGAAAGTATGTGAGAGTTGTGACACCAAGTTAGGGTTTAGGGTTTCTTATTCTTTGATACAATTGCTCGCCCCATTGGGGTGCATGCCTCTGAAGGAGGGAGGGCCGAGAGGCCCCACATACAACTAGGAAACGATGAATGGAAGCATGGGAGAAAGCTCTAAGCGGCCCACCTTCAAACCTCCCCTCGATCTACAATCTAAATTATTGGCCAAAGGAACCTTCAAAGACAAGGATATGGACATTGATTCAAGGAAAGAGCCAGCACCCGCAAATGCGTCAAGGCCATGGCTACCAGGCAAGTGTATCGCACAAGCACCACATGCCCCAAAATACATTGTAAGTTCTCCCCGCATTGAGGAGTAGAAGCAATATATGAGAGATTATGCCTTAGTAGGTAAATTTTTAGGGCTCTGGCCCTAAAAACAAGACCTGGTCAAATGGATACAACACTGGTGGAATCCCAAAGGACATTATGAAATGAAAATGGGCTCCAAGGGTTTCTTCACCATCATCCTGCACAACCTCGAGGACCAAAACCGCATTTTTGACAGAGGGTCGTAATTTTTCAACTCAGCGGGACTCTTCTTGAGGTTCTGGACAGAGAAATTTAGCCCTGAGATGGAAGACTTCGCACATGCACCAGTGTGGATCAAACTATATTCCCTACCTCAGGAATTCTGGCTAGAGGAGATCTTTGCAGGCATAGTTAACACCATTGGCATCTATGTCAAATCTTCGAAGGCCACTAAGAAAAAATGATACACCTCATATGCGTGCATCTGTGTATACCTGAATATAGCCAAGCCACTCCTGGGATCCATAATCCTAGAATACCATGATGAGGACTGGTTGCAAACCATTGACTATGAGCATATTTCGTTCAGATGTAGGAAATGCCATGAGCATGGGCAACTCTTTAGAGAATGCCCCCTCAATGCCAAAAACAAAGAGGGGAATTCAGATGGCGGAAAAGACAAGGATGGCTTCGCTCACGCACCTAGAAAGCACAAACAAGGAGGAAGAAAGAAGGCAACCCAGGAAAGTAAAGATCTGTCCACCAACAACAAATATGCGGTCCTACAAGATCAACCGGAGAACCCCTCAGACCCCAAAGAGGGGCAGACTGAGGAATTACCCCAGCAAGAAGGCAAAGGGAAAGAGGGATCAATCCCGGAGACGAATCCAAACATTTCATCAACAGACCCCACAACTCGAATAGAGGATCACCTGGAAACAGTGGAGGGGGATGCCGAGATGGACCTCGATGAGAAAGAACTAGCAGGTGTGGACCTGGAACACCTGCAACATGCATACCGACACCAGAAACTGTACACCATACCCCCATATCAACTACTAAAAGTGCACAAGGTATTCCTTAACTCCTCATCCGGATCCACAGCTAGATCTAGCAATGGTTTGCGAATACAAGTGAACCAACCAAAGGATCAGAGAAAACCCCAGAAAGATGAAAAGAGAAGAGGAAGGAAGTCGACGAATAAGCTCATACAAGAGATAGGTCACTTCATGGTGAACTCCGGGCAGATCCACCTCATCTCATACATATTTCCCCTCTCCCCTCCCCCTCCTCCTCATGAAGATCCCCTCTTGGAATATAAGAGGTCTCAACGGGCGTAGCAAGCAAAAACTGCTACGAGATTTGATCTTAGCAGAGAAACTGGACATAATATTTCTCCAAGAAACAAAATGCATTACTGAAGACATAGACAAGCTTCTCCCCTACTGTTGGAAGCAAGGGAAAGCGGTATCCACAATGGCTACAGGCACAGCCAGAGGCCTAGCTGTACTCTGGAACTCCAGCACAACCATTATGGAAACTTTCATTGCAACCAAATGGTCCATCACGGCCCCCTATAGGCTCATTGGCTCCAATAAACCTGGCCACCTCTCCAATGTCTACAGACTTACCAGTACCAGGGATAAACAAACCTTCCTCAGAAATATGGAGTACTTGTCTACCTTAACCAAGGACAACAGATGGATTGTAGGGGGCGACTTCAACCTGATACGCAACCTGGATGAAAAAAAAGGAGGAACTCGGCACCTGGAACATGAATCCAATGATTTCCAAAATCTTATAGATAACATCGACCTCATTGACCTAGAAACCCCCAATGGCACCTTCACTTGGACAAACAGAAGAACTGGTACACATCAAATAGCTTGCAGACTAGATCAGTTCCTAATATCAGACTCCTTAATGCTGGAAGGCACAGCTCTCAAGGCAACCATTATGAATTTTCACGGGTCAGATCAGTAGACCATTCAACTATGGCTGGATGTGCCAACCACCCTAGGTCGGAAACCCTTCAGGTTTAAACAGTTTTGGCTCAACCACCCAGATTTCCATGAAAAACTCCATGGGTGGTGGAGGGAGGCAGAGATACCTTACGGCTCCAAGATGTACCAATTCTAGCAAAGGCTTAAGAATATTAAGCAATAGCTCAGACTCTGGAATAAGCAAACCTTTGGCAATATTTTCGCCTCCCAAAAGCATCTGAAGGATCAAATAAGCATTGTACAAAGACAAATCCGGGAGCAGGGACTCACCGATGACCTCAAAACCCAGGAAGAAACTTTAAGCCAACAGCTGGAAGACAGGAAATCCCAAGAAGAGATTCTGTGGAAACAAAAATCTTGCATCCAGTGGCTCAAGGAGGGTGATCGAAACACCAAATTTTTTCATAGGTCCACCCTTTAGCGGCAACACACCAATCGAATCACGTAGCTAACCTCTAGCAATGGCCAACTCATCCATTCCCGTGAGGATATGGAGAAGGAACTGGTCGCCTACTACAAAGACCTCTTGGCGGAACCCATACAGAACAAATCTCAAGCCATTTCCAAGATTACGCAGCACATACCCACCCTAATCACTCAGGAACAAAATGCTGCTCTGCTCAGGCCCATCACTCTCGAGGAAGTAGATCAAGCGCTCCAGGACACCCCCAAAGGCAATGCTCCGGGACTGGATGGATTTACTAGCGACTTCTTCTATCATTGTTGGCAGATGATTATGGAAGAGGTTTGGGAAATTATTGAAGACTCTAGATCTTCAGGGCAAGTCCTCCCGACTCTCAACGCTACTTTCCTAACCCTCATTCCCAAAGAGGGGCAGATCAATCACCCTAAGCAGTTTCAACCCATCCTTCTATGCAACGTCATCTATAAACTCCTAACCAAAGTGATCGCCAGACGAATCAAGCACATCCTACCCCAGATCATTTCTCTAGAGCAATCGGGCTATGTGGAAGGCAGGCAAATCTTGGACAGCGTCATCCTAGCACATGAAGTGATTCACTCCTTGTAGAAGGCCCGTACGCGAGGTATGCTTCTAAAACTGGACCTTTCCAAATCTTTTGACAAGTTAAGTTGGGATTACATGCGTGCAATGCTCCTGGCCTTTGGCTTTGACCACACTTGGGTGGATTGGATTCTAAATCTTACCTCCTCTACTTTCTTCTCTATCCTGGTTAATGGGGTCCCTTCTTGTCCTTTTTCTCCCTCCAGAGGAATCATACAAGGGGACCCTTTATCCCTTTTCCTTTTCATCATCATGGATGAGGGTCTCAGTCACTTTATTCATGCTTCTATAGCAAGTAAATCGTTGACTGGTCTACCCCTGCATGATATCTCTCCTCCAATCTCCCACAACCAATTTGTTGACGATACCCTGATGATGGGCTCCCCCATAGTAAAGGAAGCCCACTCTTTCCTCTCGATCCTTCAAACGTTTTGTGATGCCTCAGGACTGGACTTCAACAAAGAAAAATCCCATATTTTCTTCTTCAATACACCAGCTCCGATTCAACGTCATATCTCTGAAATCCTAGGTTTCACCCGAAGCTCCCTTCCATCCAAATACCTTGGCATCCCCTTGCTGGACAACACCCTAAGGAACAGTTCGTGGGAGAATCTTCTCTCCTCCTTTGCTAAGAGGCTTTCTTCATGGACCTACAGAGCCCTCAATCTCCCCAATCGCCTCATTTTACTTAAAGACATGCTACAAGCCCTACTTGTCTATACCTTTTCTGCTCTCGCAGCCCCAAACTTTGTCCTTACTACCATAAAAAACCTGCAAAGGAATTTCCTCTGGCAAGGACTTAAAATAGGGAAAAAAATGGCATTGATCAGCTGGGATAAAATTTGCAAACCCAAAGCTCAAGGGGGCCTTGGGTTAAGGGATCCCCCAGTGATGAACAAAATCCTAAGCGCTAAGATCTGGTGGAGATGGCTAAAAAAACCTCAAGATCTGTGGGCCAAGCTTTGGAGAAGGAAATATACACCCAACATGGCGGAGAGGAACCTGATTAGATGGAACGGAGACAACCCTGGATCCCTAATCTAGATGGTAGCCAGGAAGAATCGACATCTTGTCACAAGTCATGCCTTCTGGGAAATTAGAAATGGGAAAACAACTTTGTTTTGGAAAGATTCGTGGCAGCAATGGCCAATTTTGGAGCATGAGGACTGGGCTGACACCTTCAGCATCCCAACCGCATAGGAGGGCCTGACAAAAGTGGCAGACTACTGGCAAGACAATCCAATAGAGCCCACCTAGAGAGGCTGGATTTCAAACAAGGAGCACCTGAATCTAGAGGCACACGTGGACCTTCGGCCCTGGCACAGTGAAATCAATAAAAGGAAAATCCCCATTTTGGCAGGGGAGGACATCCTACGATGGGGATACTTGCTAAGGGGCACCTTCAACATAAAATAAGCCTATGCCATTAAAACACATTAAGATCCGTTACCCCTAAGGAAGGAGTGGAACAAAATATGGGCCTTGAAGCACTGGCCAAAAATCAGTCTCTTCCTCTGGCTTGTAACTCACTTGAGCATCCTCACATGGGATAACCTCTCGAAAAGGGGTTTTGTTGGTCCGTCCATCTGTATGCTTTGTGGAGAAGAAGCCCAGACTATGAACCATCTCCTCAACACCTGCCACTACACCAGTCAAGTTTGGGATCAAGGTGCGCTGATCATGCGCACCTCGGACCACAAGCGAGACAGTATCATCGACACCATAGCAGAATGGAGAGACAATGCTTTTCAATCACCCCTTCTCAATCGTATCTAGCAACTTCTCTCAGGCTTTATACTTTGGCAAATCTGGAAGGAAAGGAATAGAAGAATCTTCAGGAATGACTCGCTCCCTTGGCAACACTGTTGGAAGCAAAGCCAGCTCAACATACTGGAAACTATCAGGCTACAACATTGGCATGCAATGGATCTGAATGGCCCTCCTTCTGAGAAAATTATTCTTCAGCACTGCAAAGTCAATCTAGTTCAGATTCTGTCCCCCCCCCTCACCTCTCAACCTCTTCAAATAATCCCCACGTATTAGACCCCCCCCATGGAAGGATTCATCAAACTCAACTTCGATGGAGCCTCCAAGGGTAACCCCGGGCAGCAGGTTTTGGAGTGGTCTTCCGCGATCACTGAAGCCATATTCTTCTAATTAATGCAGGCAACCTAGGCCACACTACGAACAATGTTGCTGAGTTATGGGGGCTCACCCGAGACCTGCAATTAGCAATTGAGCACAACTTCACCAAGATGATTGTGGAAGGGGTTTCGCTAGTCATTACCAATCTCTTCGGGAAAATATTGAATGGAGCTGACCCAGAGCGAATCTCACCTTGCTGGAGACTCTCCTATGGACTAAGAACAATTGTGAATCTCTTGCAACCCAATTAGGCCTTCATCCCCTCACACATTAGGAGAAAGGCAAATTAGGTTGCGGATGAACTGGCAAATCTGGGAGCAAATTGGGAAGGACAGGAACTCCTGTGCCAAACTTCCCTCAATCCGATGCATCCCATACTCCAACAGTGCGCTGAAAAAGCCACAGCAGTGGACGGACCCCAGGATGGGGTGATAGTGCGAGACACTTGGCACTTGGAGGAGGCACGAAGAGGCCAGCATGGCAAATGCCATGTGACTAAAGCGTGGCAAGTACCACCGCCACCCCCATGCATTTAACTCCCCCATACGACGTTCGAGGCGCCATTAAGCCTGGTGTGCCTGACCTTCTCAAGCTGTCCCCTCCATGGCTATGCTCATTGAACGCGCCTTTACTCTGTGCATGCAAAATCGCCTTCTTCTTCATCATCTGTGAGGCCATGCCTCATTCCAGCCTCCCTCCTTCGCTGTGCTCTCCTGCAACCAGATTTTTCTCCAGCTCCTCCTCGACCATCTGGGTTCTTTTCCTGCGCTCACCTTCTCCCCCTAGACCATCAGAATGCCGAAACAGAGAGGCAAGCCAAGGAGAGGCTCGCCCTGGCAACCACAGCGGCCTCATTTGGTCCTCGCCCGGGTGCCTACAACCTCCCCTGGGTCGTCCCTCACGCACTCCTCGCATTCCTCGCAGTCTGAACAAGCACCACTCGCCACCTCCTCCCCTCCCGCTTCCCGGTTTGAGGGGTTGACACTCTCTGATAGCTCGCTCGGTTTTCCCTCAGAACCCATCCTTGACAGAGCCTCCTCATCTTGGGCGCCTCCTGTAGTACCACCAAATTCACCAGCCAACACACTAGCTCCACCAGAGGCCTCCTCCACTCGCCCACCCTTGGAAGCACCACCTCTTCTACAGGAACCTCAGCCTGGGCCACACTCCTTTTTAGATTCAGTCCCAGACTCGCAATTGCAGGATAACTTGGCCATTCTTTATGGGCTGGTCTTCGAGCTTCGACAGGGCCTGGATGACCTTCAGTTTTGGCTAGAGCTACTGGATGGGAAGACCTTTGCGCTCCTCCAAATCCTCTCCACCTTCCAGGGGGCCTTCCACTTCACACCAGAAGCAACGAGGGCAACAAAGCACACACATACCGACAACTCAAGTGAACGAGGGCTTCCCACAGGAGGTGGCGACTCTAGACATACCATGCACGTGGCCATGGATGAGGAATACACACCCACCAAAGGAGAAACTCTTGGGGCATACATTGCAGCAGGACTGGGCTTGCATGCGCCCAGGGAAGTGGGAGGCACATCGCCAAACAACAGACTGGAAACGGGTGACTTCGACACGCATGAGCAAATGAAATGGAGAGGGGCAGCTGTCGAAGAGGAGCCATGGGACCTTGCAACCCACGCCGACTCTCCGCCTGGCTGGCCAGTTTACAAGCCAAGTGTATGACCAACACATGGGTCTTTTGTGGCCTCATGAAGGCCACTATTAGTGTTTTAATTATTACTTTAGTTTACTTCTTCGCTTTGTTTTTCAATTTTTGTAAGACTGGTAGTCATTTTGATCCCAACATCGATTGGCTGAACTAGTTTCCCGATAGAACAGTTCAGTTATTATAGTACAACACTACTGCACACTTTGTAACTCTGATTTTTTGAAGGCTCCTTATATATAAATTCTTACTTATATAAAAAAAATCTATTAGATTTGACATGGCTAAATAGCAAAATAATTAAAAGCAATTTATTTGCAATATCAATTACCTCACATTAACTACCACTGTTGTGTGCTCTTTCCATAGAACACCTCTTCCTCATAGCCTCTCGCACCAATCTTTGATACCAAATCAGAAATTTAATCACACAACAAATAAACAAATGCAGAGAAAGCTGATTCTCTATTTCATATTATTGAAGTGGGGTTTTCTAAAGATCAATGAATCTCTCAGAACTGGATTTGAATTGGATGAAAGACTCTATCAATTATCTACCAAGTTAAAAATCTATTGACTCTATCAGTTATCTACCTACATAAAAAATCTGTAGACATTGTAACAATCTGCCATGGATTATATTTCTTCATTTATTTCTAACAATATATGCCTGCAACTCCATAGGCTATAAAGAGTACATACATATTATTTGCCATCAATTACCTTTCTTCATTCATTACTAACAATATAGGCCTGCAACTCGGCATGCTATAAAGATGACATATTATTTTTTAGTAGCTTCTTTCATTTGTTGCAGTGCATCAGCACAATCTGAGCAAAGTTGCTGGGGATCTGGAACCACGTCCTCGGAGACCATTGCTATGAGCTTGCCCTTCTCACCATAGCTTATGAAATGCATCATTATGGACTGCATCAATATTCATTCACTGGCTCACAATATGTCTTTACAAATCGAAATACATATAGAGAATATCAAAAAAGGCTAGATAATACTCACAGAATGGTTTAAGTATGCGGTGGGAATGATGTGAATAACGCGATTTTCACAGAATTCAATTTCCTCGGCCGGTCCAACCACGTTAGAGAAATACAACGTTGTGCTCGTATTTAACTTATCGGCTATGTACTCCACCAACTGCTATTCCAAATTTTGTTTGATCAATCTCACATGAATGCAATCATGTTAACAATATCAATATCATGTGAACAAATCTATATGTTGGAGGGATACCTTGGTTGCCATGGATGTAGAGAAGGCAAATGTGAGCGAGGACTCGAAAGACAACTTTTTAATCGTGGACGTACTTCTTGTTGCTCGACAGTAATCCAGGGGATCTTCGTAATGAACCATCGGTAACGGGAACAACCAAAACCCTAATTTGTTACCCCACATTGCTTGCGTTGGATTTTTCATATTGCTAGCAAGATTCTGTCAGCATTTCCCAAAGGTGAATCTATATATCTCCTAGCTTGTCAAATATAAAATAATATCTTCCGATGAGGGTTGGATTACCTTGAGCGTTGGAGACCGCCGTGTATTTACAGCAACTAGTGCTCTGGCACGCAAGTTTGATGGAAGGCAATATTCAAGCTCTGGGATTGCATCGCTATTTATGGCCGTTTTCGCTGGAACTTAGAAATTTCATAAAATAATGTAAGCAAGAATTGTGAGTGGAGTATGATAAATTGATAAACTGGTTCAATCATTAATATCATCGAAAGAAATTAAATATATGCAACGCACGTGTAGCTTTGCGCTTGGTGAGATAACGGACAAGTCCTGCAGAAATGGCTCCCATCATTACATCATTCAAACTCTACAATAGTAAATGTTGTACACATTAATGTCTGTAATCGATCATCCTGTATCATCAGAAGCGCAATAAACACAGACTTATAACAACTTAGTACAAAGTTTGCATGCAAATATGAAAGAAATTAGTACTCCGTTCACAGCCTTCTTGACCGAGAGTATATCCACCATATCGAAAGTAACGTGAGCCAGGCGCTTTGAGTTACAAAAGGCCGTCTCAGTAGCGTCTTCTCTCAATGGATTCACATCTTTCTTCCATAAAACAGTGGCAACATAATCGAGGGAAGTTAAAAATGTGAACCAAAATGCTGCAAGCCAGCTGTAAACATTTTGAAGAGTGCCTGATATTTCTTTGTATCTGGACTTGTTGTGTTTTGGAATGGTTGGTAGGGATTTGGGATCGGAGGCTTTGTGTGTGGAGTTAACAAGAAGAGACAACAGAGACACACAATCTCCTACAGAGTGATGGATTCTGAATACAAGGCTGCCTGCTGCCTCTCCTGACTTTGCATTCAAGACATGGACTTCCCACAGAGGTCTGGATGGATTCAGTGGAGGAGCAGTTGCAAGAGAAGCTGTGTATTCATTCACAAAGCCTGGATTCTGTGTAAAGGAAGGATCAAGGAAGGGGACAATCACATGGTCATTTATCTCTACCTCTCTCAGAGACCACTTCAAATTATTGTGCCTGTCCTTTATCTGCAACCAAAAAGCATATCAGAACATTACTTTCAGATCAAACTAAATGTAATATATGAAAAACCAACACAAGACCATGGAATATACAACTCTACACTATATGATCTGCATTTCAACAAATTAATGAGAAGGGATACTGACTAAAATGCTTGAAAATCTCTGGTGCTGCGCCAGAGTATTGTGAAGTGCAGTTTTCAAGGACACAACGTCAATATCTTTCTTGAATCCCACAATGCTTAAGATATAACTATGGAATAACCTCCCAGTGGTCAGGCAGGCGACTGGACTCAGTGGTTCTTCGTATGATAGTTTTCCATCTGTTATCTTAGGTTCCTCCTTGGATATAGACAAGTAGTTTAAACTGCCTGCCCCGCTTGTTTTCTTAACAACCTCTCTGAGCTGATGATGCTGCAGCATGTTGCCTTCATCAAAAGCATTGCCCGTCTGATCAGTATTTCTCATCGTGTAGAGGAGGTCGATCGTTTGGATTAGTGTTGAACGAACCACCCTACTGATGGAATCACCGTCCCTTGATCCAACTCTTACACAGATTCCTCTTGACATGGGAGCTTAAAAGCGATAGCTTCCGTAGAGAGATCGTGGAGAACGTGGCCCACTGTACCTACATGTTTTTATTGTTGTAATAGCCATAATGGAACTGTACCTACATGTTTTTATTGTTGTAATGGCCATAATGGAAGTAAATGTTTTTTTTTTTTTAAATTAAAAAATTATACATTGTGGTTAAATCAATTATAATGGAACTGTACCTACATGTTTTTATTGTTGTAATGGCCATAATGGAAGTAAATGTTTTTTTTTTTTTAAATTAAAAAATTATACATTGTGGTTAAATCAATTATTGGTAGTGTATCATTTTGTAAATGAGTATTAAGCAATTTGCTACTTAACATTTATTCTGTCGTAGTGGGTATTATATACATCATCTAATCACCTAGGTATATAGGTTGGTGTATATCAGATGATGTATATATCATCTGTCCCAGCATTGAATGGGGTATATCAGTATATCAGATGATGTATATATCATCTGTCTCAACATTGAATGGGGTATATCAGTCTCAGCATTGAATGGGGTGTATTAGACAATGTATATCATCTGCCCCAACATTGAAGAATGCATAGCATGTTATATATTTTTAGCCTCGTCTTACATACCATATTATTTATTATTTGCTGTATTAAGCCAATTATTGGTAGTGTACTATCTTTCTTTGATAATGTACTATCTTCTTTTGTCCATTGGATACCACACAATTTATAGTTTACAATTGAATATCATACTATTTACCATCTAATTGATAAGAGAAAAAGCACATTACCAATGATGGACTTACTACATGATACATATTACTTTTCTCTTAAACACTCACTTTAACTATAACCCAAACCTGACAATCAATAAAATAAATGTTGATGCAACCCTTAGCACTTTGAAGGTAGGTTAGTTATTGATCACCACCATTATTGTTTACACATAGAAATAATGTGTTCAATCAATATAAAGTCATTTTTCAAAATAAAAATCTCAATTTTCTGTTATTTAAATTACATTTTTAAATACATAAATAAATTTAAATCTACAATTTCTAACTAATTTTTAATTATCATGATCAAATCAAAATAAAACATACATTTAGGCTAGTGCATATCCTATTTGTTATCATGATCAATAACCACCCCATAGAACGGTGTTAAATGCTGTGTCAGATGGACGCAGTATTTAATTCCGCCCTAATAGGGTAGTTCTGGATCACCACACGGTCCCACGTGGAAACAGTGTGCCCAAGCAATATAAAGTCGTTTTTCAAAGCAGATCCGAATATATCAGATTTCTTAGCATGGTCGTTGTGTGTATAACCATGAAAATGACATGGTGCCAAACACTGTAATGATGCGGCATTGGGTATATACATTTTTTTTTCTCAGGAAGAGGAAAAATGGAAACTCTCCAATCATTATAATACATCAATGTATTTGCCAGATTTGCTTTCATAGAGCAACACCAGCAGTGGGGATTGTTCCCACATAATGTTTGTATCTTTAAGTATTTCAAAACTTCGCTACCTGTAAAACTCTGCTGGTGGTCCGTAGCTGGAGCTTTTCTCCCATGCTGCTTTAGAAAGCAGTTTACATGCTTCTGGTGGGTATATATATATTAATGTTTTTATTAGATAAGTATGTGTTAGATATATTTAAATATAAAAATTATTTAACCAAATAATATAATAAAATATTAATAATTTAAAAAAAAATTATTTTAAAAGTGAAAAGGATCAAAGTTTTACATATATATTGTGTTAAAATAATAAAATATAATATTCATATATTCCTCAACTCTCGGCATCCAACTCTCACCATCCGTCGGGGTGAGGATATAAAAGTTCATTGGTAAATTAAATGTGATTAAATGTTCACGTGCTTGTTATTATTACATTCCAACTCTATATTGATAGATGTCATTAATACTAACCAAACATTTGTATAAATATACATGGGTAGAATATGACCTTATTGTAACTTTATATTTATAAATGCCATTAATATTATATATATATATATATATATATATATATATATATATATGGGGAATAATACTCTACTATATTTATATATATAGATGTTATTAATATTAACCAAACATTTGTGTATATATACATGGTTGAATATGATCATAATGTAATTTCAATATGGTTTTCTTATAAAATAGTGTTTTAATCATTTGTCATATGAACAAAAGTTATGATCTTTTACTATTTTAACATGTAAAAAAACCTTTTTCTTTTTTTCATTTTTAAAATATTTTTTTAAATTATAAATAGTGT
>JZKD02S0325291.1:11518-43871 GCA_000966675.3 Picea glauca | reverse complement strand
GTGTTAATAGATATAAATATTTAGTTGAAGTATAATAGTAACAAATGAATTTGAACATTTATTTCACGAACACATATTTATATTCTTACCCTCACCACCCACCCTCATAACTTTATTATGCTTTTTTTTTTTTAAATATGGTTTTAATCATTTTGATAAAAGTAAAGATCTTCTACTACTTTAATATAGATGTGACATTTTTTTCTTTTTTCACTTTTGAAATATTTTTTCCTTTTAAAATTATTGGTAGTGTTATGTAGCTTAGCCACACATGAACATATGAATGTCTGTGTATGCCTAAACATGAAAGTTATGTGACCAAGCAAAATAATACTACAAATCAACATACACATTCATATTATCATCCATGGGAAGGTGGGTGGTGGAGGTTGAGGATTTGAATGTGTGTGCACACCCAAACATAAGAGTTGCATGGCCACACAACATAACATTACTAATAATTTTAAAAAGAAAAAATCATTCATATTGTCACCCATGGGAGGGTGGGTGGCGGAGGTTGAGGATTTGAATGTGTGTGTGCACCCAAACATAAGAGTTGCATGGCCACACAACATAACATTACTAATAATTTTAAAAAGAAAAAATATTTCAAAGGTTAAAAAGAGCATGATCTGTAAATTGCCATCAACATGCCACTGGAACTACTCGTCACAATAGATTTTATAATATTATGAAATATTAGATTGTGTAGACTAATTTTCCTTAGATCCTGAATTAATTAAGTACTAGCTTTGCATGAATTTATGAAAGTAATTGAATATTAAAAATAAATAACAAGGAAAAATATACACAACATCCACATAATTGAACACAAGATGTATCCTAGGAAATCCAATATGGGATAAAACCTAGCTAGAAGGTGAGTCCTATGCACTGCTCTCTTTTCTTTAATTATGAAAAGGATGTAAAAAGAAAGAGACACTCATTATGGAGTTGTGTTTGACATTATGTCATGAACGACTGTTAAAAAATATCTTGCCTCCTCCATTATGCTCTCAAAATACCACTCCTTGGATGTTTCTCTTAACTATCGAACAAATATAATACAAAATAATGGAACCCCTTCTCCTTCTAGCAGACTGGTATTTAACATAGCCTGATGGTTGTTTAGGGTTAGGGTTTTGACTTCCTCAACCCTCAATTAGTGATAAGGTTTGGACCTTATAGAATCTTCTTCAAAGTCGACATGTAGATAGCCCCATATATGTAGGCAATGGGGGCTGACATGGCATCCACTTGTACCATGGTGGTCAACAAGGTAGGTCAACTTGTGGGAGGCATAACTTTTGCATACTAGCTCCAATTGAGGCATTTTCCACACAGTTGGAAAGGTCTTGGAGTGTAGAACACTTTCAAGGGTGTATACACAAGTTTTGAACACTATAACCCTAAAAGATGTTATTTTATATCTCAAAATGGCTCTGGAAGGTTTCAGACCCCAATTTTCCAAACTGGGACCTTCCACTAAAATGGCGCTACAAGATAATTCCTCCATTTTTTCCACCCCAAAAGTACCAAGATAGATGACAAATTGTATGATGATCCAATCTAGATCACACCTCCCCATTTAAGGAGGGTTTTGGTCCCCTAAAATATTCACTGAATGAGGTGAGAAAATTTTTCCTCTGCCTTTCCCTGGAGTACCATTTTTCTTTTCTTGGAAGTTATCCATTCAACCCAATCCGCCAAAGGTCAAGCTACCCCATTCATGTAGTTTTGGACTTCCTTTGCAAAACTATGTCTTTTTCCAACTCTGCTTGAGCATTTGGTGTTAACTCCTCTATGGTAGGTAGGACTTGTTCCACTTCTTAATCCAAAATGGAAGGCTCATAGAGTTTCAAATTCTCTAGATTCACTACTGAGTAGATGCTCATGTATGGGGGTAGACTAAGTCTATAGGAATTATCTCCCACTGTCTCCAACACCTCAAAATGACCATACTATAGAGCCTTGGCATTCTTACCAAGGCTCTGTAGTATTTTCTTATTCAACTATAACCAAAATATATCTTTCACTTTAAATGACTTATCGCTTCTCTGTTGATCATGTTTGGATTTTTACTTCTCCCATGACTTCTTCAGTGTCTACTGTACTTGAAAATGAATCTGTCTAATATTTTCAACAAATTTCTCTTCTTTCAATGCTTCTCCCGTGATGTCTTCCCTCTCTCCTCTTTGCTATCCATATAAAACATCTAAGGATGAAGGTGATAAGTACCCCAAGACATTTTCAAAAGGGGACTTACCAGTAGAAGTGTAGAGTGATTTTTTATAAGAGTGATGAATATAGATCATATTTTCATCCCAGGTCTTCATATGCTTCTATTTATAAATATTTAAAAGATGTATCGACATACCGTTGACTACTTCTGTCTACCTATCTATCTATGGATGCAATGTTGTAGATCTCTTCAACTTTGTGTCCATCTTCTCCCAATGTGTAGTCCAAAAGGCACTGATAAATATGGTATCCATGCCTGAGATGATGCTCCTTGGTATCCCAAAGTATGCCTAGACTTGTTCAAATAACATGCTTGTTGTGTCTTGTCCTTAGAGGGTATTTTTACAAGACATAAGAATGCACATCTTGTTGAACTTGTCAACTACCATAAAAAGATAGCAATGTCCCTTTCGAGTTATTGGTAAACCAACCACAAAATCCATGGAAATGATTTCCCAAGGTGGAGTGGGTATAGGTAAGGGATGGTATAGATGTTGTTTTATATAACTAGGCTTGTTGGTACAACAAATTATACATCCTCTAATATATTGTGATACATCTTCTTGCACTCTGGGCCAATACGCATAGATTTATAAGTTAGCAACTATCTTCCCAACACCAAGATGTCTCGCAACCTTGGAGGTGTGAGCCTCTATGATAAGATGCAATATTTCACCTTTAGGAATGTAGAGCTTGTCTAGCTTGTAGAGTAACCCATTTCGGAGATGATAGTCAATATTACAGTCACCGTGTTCTACATGAATTTGGAAATGTAGTTGTTGAAAAACCTCTATAAATTCCTCATATTCCTTGTATGCATCTTTGTATGCATCATGGGTAAAAGGCTCCATGTGCATAAGAGTTCCAAAACCTATAATCTTGGACGTGGGTGGCCTTGGAAGCATGTTCACTAACTTATTAGTGTTTCCCTTCTCATACTTGATGACTAAATGAAATTACTACAAAAACCCTATCCACTTGTATTGTCTAATCTATTGAAGCTTACTCCGGGCCTGCAAATACTACAATGGTTGGTGATCTATGTGAATAGTGGTTTTCGTTCCCATCAGATAGTGCTTCCACTTCTTAACAACTTGAACCAGGGCATAGAGTTCCTTGTCATAGATAGGGTAGTTTAATACTCCCCCATGAAACATCTCAAAATGATAGCATATTGGCTTACCTCCTTGCATCAAAATTGCTCCCATAACATACCAACTTGCATCTTCCTCCACTTTGAAGGGATTATGCAAGTTAGGAAATGTGAGAATTGGTGATTGACTTATCTTTCATCATCTCGGCGAAATATTTCTACTAATTCTTTCCCCACTAGAGATTCTTACCACTCACTGTTATGACATGGAGTGGTGTAGCTATAACTGAAAAATATGCTATGAAATTCCATAGGTACTGTGATTCCCTAACAAATCTCCTAACTTCAGTGATATTAGTAGGAACAAACCATTTTATGATAGCCTCCATATTTGCGAGATCTATCTTGAGCTCCCCTCCCCACCAATCACATACAACAAATACACCAATGACTGCTAAGAAAACTCACATTTCTTGAGGTTAACCAGTAGTTGGTGCCTTTTCAAAGTCTCTAACACCTACATGAGATGTGATATGTGTTATTCCCAAATAGAGATATAAACCAATATATCATCCAAATACACTATAACAAATGAATCTAAATATGGATTCAATAAATCATTCATTAGTCTCATAAATGTAGACGGTGCATTACATAAAACAAATGGCATGAAAAACCATTCATACAAATCTTTCCTTGTCTTGAAGGAGGTCTTATTATTTTACGTGTACCTAGTGATATCCCAATTTGAGATCCAACTTTGTGAAGTACTTGGCATGTTGAAATTTGTCCAAAAAATCATCAATCCTAGGAAGAGGGTATCTATTCTTGAGTGTAATCTCGTTCAAATCTATGTAGTCGATACACATTTTCCAAGTGCCATCCTTATTGGGTATGATGATGATAGGTGACCCACAAGGTGGGGTGCTTGGTCGAATTACTCCATGCTTTAGTCATTGTTGCAATTTATTCTTCACTTCATCTTTTTCCAAAACATACTGTCTATATAGTCCAATATCTAGCAATGGGGAATCAAGAAACAACTGTATCGTGTGCTCCACTTCCCACTTAGTTGGAAGTCCTTTAGGCTCATGGAACAACTCATCCAACTATTGTTTCTTCTTTTTAGTACATCCCTCCAGTGATGCGTTTACTCCTACTGATTCATCACCTGGATGATTCTCTCATAAAAAAAGAAAAACATACTTATTACTTGAACTAATCAACTTTTTGGCTTGGTTGACACTTACCAGTGAGATCTTTGATTTACCTTTATGCACATCGATGATTAATGAATTCCTATCTTTGATTAGGAAGTATTGGTTTGCTCTCTGCATGATGATTTCATCCCTCATATACATGTAGGGGCTTCCAAACACTATACCACGTACACCGAGGGGTACTACATCTAACTCCACTTCATCAGTAAAATTTGAACTTACTACAAATTTGATCCTACATTATTTCGTGACCTTGATCTATGCATCATTGTTTACCCACCCCCAGTGGATATGGGCTAGGATGATCATGAACCTCCAATCCAAGATTGCTAACCAGATCGAATGCTATGAGATTAACCTGTGAATAAAAAGAGAATAGAGTGTTTACCTTGGTCTTCTTGAGCTAGATCTTTATATGGAAGAGTTTTTTCATCTCCTTCTCTTCCTTGGGATGAAGGCTACTCTTATTCACCTCCTTCTACATTGAAGTACATGAAATCTTCTCATCCACATTCGAGTTATGCTCTACCTCATTACTTTAATACATGGCTAGAAGGTTCTTCTTCTTGGAATCCTTCTTACAGTTCTTAGGGTTTAGCTTTGGATATAGTTTCCAACACTTTTCCTTAGTGTGACCATGGATGTTGCAATGGTTATAATGGTTACCTGGATCCTTTCACTGATGTGTAATGGATTTCGTCTTCTTATATTTCCATTTCCACTTCTTCTTGCCGTCCTTGGAAGTGTCTCCATTCTCTTTCTGCTTGGAACCACTTGGCTATCCATTATTGTGGTCTATATTTTCTATATAATGTTCTTGCGCACAAGACTCATCAACTGTCTTGGGCTTGAAGAGCATCACTTGATTTCGCAAATGACTATGTAGACCCCCTAGATACTTGAGGAGTACATATGGTTTGTTGGGAGACATATGCAACATGATAGCCATATTTTTGAATTTGGTGTTGTACTCTTGGACACTCTTCCCTTGTCGTTTCCAGAAGTAATGCCAATGGATCCATTGGTCCTCTACATACCCGATATGGTAGAATTGGGAATTAATGATGGTTTTGAAATCTTCCCACTTAGTTACTGGAAGATCACCCTACAACCTAAGTGTATTTATGTGGCTTTCCCACCTGGTTAATGCACGACCCTCTAATTTTAGTCATGCAAATGAAATCTTCTGCTCATCTATATTGTGAACATTGAAATAGACCTCTAATTGTTGCAACCAATGATTCAAACTTAATGCATTGATATCACCTTGGTATGGCTTGATATTCTGATTCCACTTTCTCTTCTCTTTTAAATAAAGGCCGTGAAAGGGTAATGGCATTAGAACTTGGCTTCTCTTTCTCAGGCTCTTTCCTCGACTCCTTTTTTGGGTCTTAATTTTCTCAGGGTTTCCCCTCTAATATGATCTCCAAGTTAAAGCATCCAACCTCCCCAATGGTATGATCTTGATTGCTAGATCCCCCATGAGGAGGGACATATTGTGAGAGATGTCAACGATTTTCTCTTCCAACCTCACAAATATCTCTTTTGCTAGATCTTGAGGCTCTTTGTGAATAGACTCATCCACCATGGCTAGGGTTCTGCAACTTTCTTCTTAAGACAATTCTGGGATGCTGCAAATTTTTACAAATACCCCAGATAAAATAGATATGTTAGCAATATGATCTGTAAAATTTCGTGGATATTCCAATGGAACAACTCGTCACAATAGATCTTATAATATTTTGAAATATTAGACTATGCAGAATAATTTTCCTTAGATCTCAGATTAATTAATTACTAGCTTTGCTTGAATTTATAAAAATAACTGAATATAAAAATGAAAAAACATGCAAAAATATACACAACATCCACACAATTGAACATAAGATGTATCATGGGAAACCCAATATGAGAGATAACCTATCCATAAGGTGAGGCCTATACTCTACTCTCTTTTCTAAAGTTATGGAAAACAAGTACAAAGAAAGAGGCACTTGCTATGGAGTTGCCTTTGGCACTGTGGCCTAAACGACTGCTATCTCCTACCTCTTTCATTATTCTCTCAAAATACCATTCCTTGTATGCTCTACTTAATTATGGAACAAGTACAATACAAAAGAATGGAACACCTTATCCTCTTAGCAACCTAGTACTTAACATAGCCCGATAGCCATCTAGGGTTAGGGTTTTGAATTCCTCAACCCTCAATTAAGGATAAGTTTGGACCTTCTAGAATATTCTTTAAATTCCATACATGGCTAGCCCCATATGTGTGAATAATGGGGGCTGACATGGCATCGACTCGTACCATGGTGGTCAACAAGGTAGGTCAACTTGTAGGAGGCATAACATTTTCATATGAGCTCTAATTGAGGTGTTTTACACAACGTTGGAAAGGTCTTGGAGTGTAGAACATCGTCAAGGGTTACATTTAAGACAATATAACCCCCCAAAATGTCGTTTAATGCCTCAAAATGGGTCCAAAAGGTTCTAGAACCCAATTTTCCAAACTGGGACTTAACACTAAAATGGTCCTGTAAATTGATTCCTCCAATTTTTTCCACCTAGAAAGTACCAGGATAGATGAAAAATTGTATAATGATCCAATTCGGATCAAAGAATTCAAAACAATGTAACATTACTAATATATATATATATATAAGTAATGTTACATTGTTTGGAATTCTTTGATCCGAATTGGATCATTATACAATTTTTCATAAAGTTCCACATCTATATTAAAGTAGTAGATCATAGCTTTTGTCCAAATGATTAAAACCATGTATTTTAAGGAAATCATAATGAATTTATATTATGGTCATATTTATAATATTCCTAATAGGGTGCTCTAGTTTTATATATTAATATATGTTTGGTTAGTGTTAGTAGAAATTATTAATATTTAATTGAAGTACAAAGTGTATACACATATTCATGTCATCACCCCTCACCACCTACCCTCCATGGGATGAGGATAGAGTTTTGTGGCCAAGTAACATAGCATTACTAATAAACACACATTATAACACTACTAATAAACACAAACATTCATATCCTCACCCGTGAGAGGGTGGGTGGTGGAGAGTGAGGATAGGAATGCATGCGTGTACACCCAAACATAAGAGTTGTGTAGCCAAGCAACGTAACACTCCTAATAACTTTAAAAAGAAAAAAACATTTCAAACACGAATAAGGGAAAAATTTCCAAATTTATGTTAAAGTAGTAGAACATCGTAATATTTTTCCAAACAGTTAAAACCATAATTTTTGACAAAACCATAACGAAGTTATATTATGCTGATATATATGTGTGTGTGTGTGTGACCAATGTTAATAGAAGCTATAAATATTTAGTTAAAATACACTAATATCTCACCCTCGAGAGGGTGGGTGGTGGTGAGTGAGGATATGAAGGTGTGTATGCCCAAACATGAGAGTTGGCCAAACAACACAACATTATTAATAATTTTGAAAAGAAAAATTATTTCAATGGTGAAAAAGGACTACAGTTCCACATCTATGCTAGAATATTGTAATTTTTGTCCAAATGATTAAGACTATATATTTTTAGGAAAGCATAATGGTGTTATATTGTGGCCATATCTCTTATAGGGTGCTAAGAGTTAAGAACTCATCTTCTTTGGATGTAAGGAAATAAGTTAATGACCCATGACCTAGAGGCATTTTGCGAGAGTGGAATTTTACACCTTTATGGGCCAGCAATGCATTATTTCAGGTGAAGTAATTTTTCTTAAATAACAATATGAGTGAACTAGTATTTATGGATCACATCTAGTAATGATAATACTCATTACCAATTGACAATTAAATTATAATAAGTTTTATCACATTTAAAAAAAAAATCTAATTATATATTACTAATATTAATAACAACTATAAATATTTAATTGAAATATAAATAATAACTTACTTATTACACTTACATTTAAGTATAGTAGTGATAAAGAAAAGGCTGTAATTATCTTACCGTTTAATACGCATTTACCTACAAACTTCTCCTTTAATATACAGATAAAGAAAATGTCATAATTATTTTACCATTTAATAATCCTCACTAGTATGGACCATGTGCTTAGTTTGTTCAACTATTTCTCGAGATAAATGATTTATAGATAGAAACATGAGGATTTGTCCAAAATTCTATAACAGATAAATGATTTATAGATAGAAACATGAGGATTATAACTAAGTTTGTTGTATTGGAAATATTAGACAAATATAAGATATTAAAATGTATGATAACGAAACATATTAATTATTATTTTTGAAATTTCAAAAATAAATAATATTGAATGAATAAATGTTTTTTATAAATTATATTTAAAAAATAAATAATATTTTCAATTCCTAAAAATTTTAAACAAATAAAAAAAACTTAAATAAATATTTTTATGGAGAAAATTAATATAATTAGATAAATTAAATTGTTTTTTAAGAGATTTATTTATTGATTAATTTAATTATATTAATTAAAGAAAATTATTTTAATTTAGTGATTTCATATAAATATTTTGGAATTAATCTTCATTATAAGTTTAATTGGAACTATAGTATTGAGAAAATGATAAATGATGAGTGAAAAACTTATTATAGGTTTAAAAACAATTATAAATAAGTGGATCTTTAGCTATATGATAAGAACAATGTTTACTTTGAGATTCTTGTCAATGTTATTATCTTATATGGTTGTAAAGTTTAGAATTGTAGCATTAGAGAATCTTGGAGAAAGATAAAACAAATCCAAAAGTGTTTTATAACTTATAATCTCAAAATAAAACCTTATTTTGTCCTCCTCATAAAAGCAAGTTTTTCCTCATTGGAAGAATGGGTATGACTAGGTACCTAATGTACAAGAAGAAGATAAACATGGAAGACAAGAGACTTCCTGAGATTGCTTCAAAATCCATTCAAAACCACATGTGGCTCAAGTGGGGTTGACATAAAGATGCCAAGTCTTGGTTAAATAATTGGAGAATAAAGAAAGATGCCACTTTGCAAAATAACGGTAATATTAAAAATATTATTACATCTAAATTTAAGGAGAAATTGTGCCGAGATAAAGAATTAGAGGATAAAACAAAATTAATATACTATAAGGAGGTGATCAACCCTAATCTTGAATATTACAAGTATCTCTTTGTTTTGACTAGTATAAAGAATAAAATCAGCAATGCTAAGATAAGAACAAACTATCATGAGCTTCATATTGAAACAAGGCATTGGACAATTTCTAAAACGTCATGAGTTGAAACAATTGGTCATCATTGTGACACTAAGAGGGATGAAGATGAAAAACACTTTCTCTTAGAACATCCCATGTACACTCACATTAGATCACAATATCGACATTCCTAACAATTTAACTTATCAAAACTATGGTGATAAGGAATGCTTTTATTAAAGTTTTTTGAGCACATAAATAAAATTTTAGAGCAAATCAAGTAATTCCTTATCTTAACCTAATAAACAAATTCAATTTTAATATATGTTAATCATCATCATCTTCATCAATTAAAAATAATTAAAATATTATATAAACTTTCATTTTGATTAATAATCAATATACTTTAAATAAAGGTGTTGAAACAATTTTTTTTTAACCATGGGAATCAATAACTCATAGGATTGATTTGGCCTAGGCCTAAGATCAATCCTACTGGTTGTCACTATAACCCTCGTGGAAGCATTAATAGTACAATACTATACCTCAACGTTGCACCCTTCCATGGGCATGCTTTTCAAAAGAGCTCGAAAGATAACTTTAACATAGAACTTTGAAGAAGCCAAGGAAGTTGAAAAATAAATGATTTCTCTAGGTAGCCACCCAAAAAATGAGGAAATAAAATTAGATGGAAAGACGCCTTTACTCCTAACCAAATCTCCTGAAAAAGAACTCAAGGACCTATATAGTGTAGTCAAATTGGTCAAGAAGTTGTCCAACAGAGTGGTGAATCTTAAGAAGAGTGATGGTGAAGGGTCCTATAAGAAGAAATCTTTACGCCCTTTATTTAAAAAGATGGATAATAAACTTAAACCACCAGAAACTCCTGGGCTCACTTTAAATATTAATGATTTTGGTATGGACAATTTATGTTCTTATCACCAGATGAATCATTTTGAGAAGAATTTCCCTTGGTGGATTAATTCCACGACCTTGGTCATTAAACAATTATTAGACAAGTAATTCGATGCTGACAAACAAACCCAAGAAACAAAAAACGAGGAAGCAAGTGAGGAAAAGGATACTACCAAATAATCTTCCATGTTCTTGTGGGACTAGAGTTTAGACTATGATGATGAAAAGTTAGAAGAAATTTTTGTAGGTGATACTTAAACTATGAAGCCTTCTCCAAAATATTATAAATTACACAGTAAAGGGGCATGGCCAACACTCCTATACCTTATAAAACTATCACTACTCCTAGAAAGATAAACCCCCCCACAACTACAAAGAAACAAAGTAACCCTTCACATGCTAGCACTACCTCCAACACCTCACATCTGAACAAAACTCCTAAAAACTATGTAAGTCACTCTTTAGATTACAATTTCATTAAAGATTTGAAGAAAACAAAAGAAAACATCTCATTTTTCGACATATGTTCCCTTCCTCAATAGAGGGATCTCATTCTCGATACGTTCAAATCCACACCCTCTTAGCAGAAAATGATTGGTGTAGCATACAACATTTCAAAATCCAATGAAGCTAAGGTGGAAGATAAAACCAGAACAAAATCCATAGTAAATGTTGCTAGTATAGGATCACATTCCAAATCCCAAGTCCCTCCCTTCCTCCTCACATTCGAAATATTCAACTTCAATGTGCACAATTGCTTGGTGGACTTTGATGCTTCTTCTAATGTTTTGACATATTCAATATGCTAGAAAATAAATGTTGTCCATAAGAGAAGCAATGATAGAATAATCCAATTAGACAGATCATATGTTAAAGTAATGGGATAACTTAAAGATGTCATGATTAGATTAACTTATGATCCCAGAGTTCAATTGATTGATATAATTGTAGTAGATATTTCATAAGCTTATGGTTTGTTGTTGAGAAGGAACTGGTGTGCGAAAATACAAGGTTAATTATCCATATATTGGAATCATTTATGGATGCCATACAAGGGGAGGACGAACTAAATCAGAGTCACTAGTGAATCTCATATGAAGCACATGGTAACTGAGCTCGAAGGTAAAAAAAGAACCCTTCAGTCTTGCTCACACAACTTTGGGGAATTGTTTTTTAAAAGATGACCATGGTTGTTATACAACACAACCATCTTCATTTCAAGTAGATGAATATTCTGAAATCCTTCATTGCACTTGGATTGGTGTAAATGATTGTAAAATAGTAGAAATATATTTTTTGTTTTACTAAATCAATTGTAGGGACAAAAATTTGGACATTGTTTTGTTATGGCTCTATATCACAAGAGGGAGCTAGGGAAGGTTGCATATTGATAGATCCTAAAAGACACAAAAAATTGATATCATGCCACCTAGAATGTACCAACAACATGGCTAAATATGAGGCCTTGGTTCAATGTTTGAAAAAGGATATTGATCTCAAGGTAAGATGTCTAAGGGTTTTTGGTGATTCAACAATCATTGTCAGACATGTAAATAATTATATACACTACATGCCCCCTCACATTAAGAGATACCATAAAGAGATATGGAATATTATAAATCATTTTGATTCTTTTAATGTTACTTCTAGCCCTCATTCTCATAGTGCTATTGTCGATACTCTAGTCAATGCAACATCTAGATTCACTCCTTTGAGTAATAGCTTCAATGTTGAATTAATTTTCATGGCCTCTATACCTGACAATGTCACCAAGTAGAGATTGTTCAATGAGGACTCTCAATTAATAAACTTCCTCACTAGTGCATACTTGTTCAAATATTATGTGATAGACGATGAAGTACATCAACATAATCTACATGAATATCGAGATGATGCAAACAAGATCAAGAGAAAATGCCTCCCAATAAATGTATTGTCACTTGAGAATCTTTTCAAATTGTAGTCCAGATTCAGAACGACAACAAATACCAAGACAAACAACTTGACTTGATGCATTCCTTGGTAAATATATGCACTCTAGAACAACAAAATTTCATCAAGTTAGACACTTTTTTTTAGAGGTAGATAAACACACTTTCATGTAGCTATTCAAGAAATATTCATATGTATTTGCATGGACTTATGAAATGACTTGAAAACAAATTCCATTTGTATCATACAACACATTATTTCCATAAAATATGGTGTCAAACATTTTCAGCAGAAGTTCAAAAAAAAAAATCCTACTCTTGAACCCACGATCCAAAAGGAGTTGAAGAAGTTGCTAGATGCCCAGATTATATTTAAAGTTTTTCATTCAACATGAGTATCTAATATTGTACCAGTAAGGAAGAAATCTAGGGAAATCGGGCTGAGCCTAGAATTCAAAAATATGAACCGAGCCTCTGAAAAAGATAATTATCATGTTCCCCCAATGGAATAGATACTCCATATTGTATTTGTTTTGCATATGTTTTCTCTATTAGACGATTTATATGGATACAATTAGGTTCTCGTAGTGGTACTCAACCAATTAAAGACTACTTTCATAACTAAGTGAGGAACATTCACATATCGAAGGATGCCCTTTGGATTGATCAATGCAAGGGAAACCTTCCAAAGGGAAATGGACATAGCTTTCAAAGGAACAATCAGTCAAAGTGTGGCGATCTATCTTGATGACGTCACAATGTATTCTAAGAAAATAATTTATCACCCACACCATCTAAACCAGATTTTTGAAAGATGTAGGAAGTATGGTATCTCTCTAAATTCGAAGAAAAGTGTCTTTGACATTTCAGAAGGAAATTTTATGGGGCATATCATCTCTAAATATGGGATATCTATTGATCAAGAATGTAGTAAAGCCATTATGCATATCCATTTTCCCAACAACAATAAACCAATGCAGTCATTTTTTGGAAAAATCAATTTCGTGCGGAGATTTATGTCCGAATTTGCAGAAATTGCCAAACCTATTCAACATATGATCAAGAAAGACACATAGTTCAAGTGGATTTCGGTCAAGAAGGAATATTTTGAAAAAGGTCAAAGTTTCCATAGCAATAACCCCTGCACTTTAGGTAGAAAAGATCTCTTAGGTTCAAATCTTTGCATTATCATCTTGTCAATGGAATTTTTTTCAGAAGAAACTATGATGGAGTTCTCCTTAGATGCTTGGAGAAACAAGATGTTGAAAATTTCCTCAAATAACTGCATGAAGGACCAAATGGAGGAAACTTCGTAGGAGAGACTACGAACCAAAAAATCTTGCGATAAGAATACTATTTTCCTTCGGTATTTAAAGATGCACACACTTACTCCTAGAGATGTGATATTTGCAAAAAATATGTCAGAAGAGAGAGTAGGTCTATTGTTCCTCTCCAACTTGTAGTTGTTGAAGAACCATTCGAACAATGGGGTTTATACATCATTGGAGAAATCAACCCTCACCGATCCAAACAACATAGGTACATCCTCACGACCACTAATTATTTCACATGATGGAAAAACGTTGTACTGCTAACAAAGGTAAACGAAGAAGCAATAGTTAATTTTTTGGAACAACACATCATCGCCAAGTTTGGAGTACCCACTACCCTTGTTTTTGAAAATGCTATGTATTTCTCATCTTTGGAATTGACTGATTTTTCTTTAGAGAAATGAATAATTCTAATATATGCAACTAACTGTTACCCCTAAGGAAATGGTTGATCTGATTCCACCAATAAAAAAATAATTTGTATCCTGAAGTGAATCATAGTAGATCAACATAGAAACTGACATAATGCTCTACCTAATTTCTTATGGGAAGACAAGGTCACTCCAAAATCCTCCATAGGAAGCTCCCCATACTTTCTCATTTACGGGAAAGAATCCATCCTTCCCCCTAACATCTGCCTACCTTCCCTCCAACTCACACAACAATCACATGGGAGAAGCTTCCCTATCATCCAAAAAAGGATAAATACCTTGATCAAACTAGAAGAATATAGAGCCAAATCTAACACAAAGTTTGATTCTCACCAATAGACCATAAAACATTGGTTTGATAAGAAATATGTTGGCGAAAAGGATTTTCAGATTGGTGATATGGTACTAAAATGAGACAAGACACATGAAGATAAAGGGAAATATTCCAAATTTCAACAATTGTGGTTGGGTCCTTTTATGACTAATGAAGATATTGGTATAGACATGTATAAATTGTAGAACCTAGAATGAGATGTGGATATCCTCCCCATCAATGGAAAATTTATGAAACACTACTTCAACTATCCTTTCCAAGCAACTCCACTATACATAAATAAAAGGATTCAATCCTCCCCTTTTTCTAATCTTTTAGTTCACTTTTCCTTTTTGATTTTGTGTGTTTCTTTTTCCCTATGCATTTTTCACTTTCATGTTTTTTTATTTTGGCTAGAATTCTCTCTATCAAGGCATTTTCTTACTCAAATTTCTTAGAAAAATTTGGTGTCATAGATCTTAACCATGAGCATAAGTGTGGCATACTAGAACCTAGAAGCCCAAAAATTTGCATTTAATTTTTGGACATGAATTTTTATATGGTCTCAAATATCATCACTGTTAATAGCTCAAGGTTGGAATTCACATAGGAACATGATTTAAGTGACATATGAGCATTTTCATTCTTATTCTTGGTGAGCATGAGAAAATGGTCACACTCGAGAGCAAGATTTGTACTTGTTGTGAAATTAATAGGTTATTTCCAACATTTGAGAAGCATCTGTGGTACTCTAAGGAATTATGCATAGGAATGTAGCTTATCTATGATCAGACTGGTGGATCTCACAATCACAAGTGTCATCCTGCATTCCTTCAAGGAAAACTGGAATCCCCTCATCCACCTTTCTCTAGAAATCAAGAGGTAATTATTTTATAAAGGTAAAGGCTTGGAGAAAGGCATTGCAACTCATGTGGGACATGCAAGTATCTCTGCCATGACTATGCATGCTCATTGGAAGTGGAGAAAGGCCTGTGAAAATTGGGTGACTCTTTTGGGGCTATAGACGCTTGCTGGAAATGGAGTGACACCAGAGAAATGTGTAATCATCCTGCATTTTCATCATTCCTGATGCATAAATTCCTTGCAGTATCTAATGTTGGAAAAACAAGATCACAGAGAAATAAAATAAGACAAATGCAGAAATAAAACACAAATTATACACAATACAATAGAGACACAGATATACGTGGTTCACCCAATGTGGGCTACATCCACCAGAGAAATTTCCAGGTCCTTCCTTTTTATTATCCAACAAATGAAAGGATACAACCTACAACACAACCGCTGTAACTTCCTCTTCTTTCTCTCATGGTCTCCTCTCTCACAATACAATATTCACAATGATACATAGCCACAATATATTTACCTCATAAAAGGTGGTTGCCTTCTAGGGAAAAAAGCCACAATATATTTACCTCATAAAAGGTGGTTGCCTTCTAGGGAAAAAAACCCTATCTTAACTTCTACCATCAGATCTGCGACTTTATAATGAACGATCTAGATTTACAATGAAATTACAATATACATTTACAAGGCAATTTTTCCTTCAGGGGCCCTCTTGCCCCTAGACCATGAAGGGTGGGAAAGCTTCCCCTGTAACACCCTCACGTGGATGGGTGTACAATATTCCAGGGTGTAAAGTATTCATGGGGTATAAACATGGCTGAAAATAAAGACCTGTGAAACATGAAGATAATCAGGCTCCACAACCAACAATCTCCCACTTGGAGACTGATCATAACAAATCCACTTCTGTTGTACATGCTGGACTATACTCCACCTTAGACCTGGAAAATTTCTCATCTTCACCTTCATGCTTGAAGACCAACTGAAACTGAGAAGGAACTCAATTTCTCCCCGATTACTCCCTTTGTTAACATGTCTGTAGGATTATGGCTAGTATGTATCTTTTCCAGCTTCAAATGTCCATCTTCCAAGATGGATCATATGAAATGGTACTTGATTTGTATATTCTTAGTCTTTGAATGGAAGGTTGAGTTCTTTGCAATATGAATGGCACTCTCACTGTCACAATACAACCTGCTATTCTCTTGCTTCTTTCCCAATTCCTCCATAAACCTCCGTAACCAAATCATTTCTTTACTAGCCTCTGTAGAAACAACATACTCTGGCTCTATTGCTGAAAGTGAAACAACCTTTTTCAGTTTCAAAATCCAAATTATTTTTGTTCCACCTACAATAAAAAACATACCTTGTGGTTCTCCTCCTACTATCTTTATCACCTGCCATATCTGAATTAACATATCCCTGTAGAACAATGTCTGAACCTAAAAAACATAATGCATGAGTAGAAATACCTTTCAAATACCTGAGAATCCACTTTACTACCTCCCAATGTTCTTTACCTGGAATTTTCATATACCTACTCACAACTCCCACTGCATGTGCAATATATGATCTTGTGCAAACCATCACATACATCAAGCTTCCAACTGCTGATGAATAAGGGACCTTGGACATGTATTCTATCTCCTCCTGTGTCTTGGGACACATTTATTTGGTTAATTTGAAATGGATGGTAAAAGGTGTACTAACTGGTTTTGCATTATGAATTCTAAACCTCTCCAACACCTTTTCTATGTACTCACCCTGAGACAATGTCAAATTGAGATTTTTCCTATCTCGTTTTATTCTCATACCAAGAATTTTCTTTGAAGAACCCAAATCCTTCATTGCAAATGAATTAATTAATTTTTTATTGAGCACATTTATATCCTGCATATTAGACCCTGCAAAAATCATGTCATCTACATACAATAGCAAGATAATATAGCTTCCATTTTCTAGTTTTTTAAAATAAACACAGTGATAAGAATGACATTTACTATAACCTTGTTTTGTCATAAACCTGTCAAAATTCAAATATCACTACCTTGGAGCTTTCTTTAGTCCATTCAAGAACTTCTTCAACCTGCATACCAAATTCTCCTTCTCTTTGACCTCATAACCCTGTGGTTGTTGCATATAAATCTCTTCCTCCAAATCCCCATGGAAAAAAAGTTGCTTTTACATCTAACTGTTCAAGATGTAAATCTTATACTACTACAATACTTAAAATAGTCCTAATTGAAGTCATTTTAACAACATGAGAAAATATTTGATCAAAATCTATACCTTTCTTTTGTGCAAACCCCTTTACAACAAGTCTAGCCTTGTACCAATTTTTGCCTCCATCTTCTTCCTTCAACTTGTAAACCCATTCATTTTCCAATGCTCTTTTTCCTACATGAAACTGAATCAAATCCCAAGTCTGGTTATTTACCAAGGAATCCATTTCCTCTTTGATGCCTTGCTCCCACTTCTTTTTAGTGTCTACCTGCATTGCCTCTTCATAACATTCTGGTTCACCATAATCAGTCAACAATAAATAATACAATGAAGGAGAGTATCGTTCATGGGGTATACTTAACCTGGTAGATCTTCTAACAACACTTACAGGAGTTTGAGGTACTTGTTGCTCCTGTTGTTGTACATTTTGATTTTTTGGTACCTTTGGAATTTCGTTTTTAGTGATCTCATCAAGTGCTGTGTATTATGGTTTTTCTTTTTCCTATTTCTTTCCACGTAGTTGATCTTTGTACATGGCCTTCTCATTGAATATGACATATCTAATCCTAATGATTTTGTGATTTTCATAATCCCATAAGTGATAACCAAAATCATTAACACTGTATCTAATACAGGTACACTTCTTGGATTTTGCCTCAAGCTTTGTTCTATTTTCTTTATCAATATGGACAAATGCTTCACAACCGAAAGTCTTCAAAAAAGAATAGTTTACCTTTTTACATGTCCATTCCTACTATGGAATTTCACCATCCAAAGATATTAACGGTCCTATGTTTATTAATTAAACAAAATTATCTACAACATCTGCCTAGAACTCTAAGAGAAACCCAACATGAAATCTCATACTCCTTGCATGCTCCATGATTGTCCTATTCATTCTTTCTGACACACCATTTTCTTGTGGTGTTCTTGGAACTGTCTTCTCTATACAAATCCCATGGTATGAAAAGTAATCATCAAACTCCTTTCTGCAATATTCACCTCCATTTTTTGATCTGAGACACTTCAACCTTTTTCCTGTCTCATTCTCAACCAAAGCTTTCCATTTCTTAAAAGTATCAAAAACATCAGACTTTTGTTGAATGCAATAAACCCAAGTTTTTCTAGTTGCATCATCAATAAAAGTAACATAATAACAAGAACCAATAAGAGATGATACCTAAGTTGGTCCCCATACATCTATATGCACAAGCTCTAACCTTTCACTCTTCTTTTATTTTCCGGTTCTGAGAAATCTGACTCTCTTTTGTTTTCCATAAACACAATGCTCATAGAAATACAAAACAATTTGTTTAATATATGGCAAAAAAATTCTTTTGTGAAGTATATGCATCCCATTCTCACTCATGTTGATCCAAAAAGGATCTAGAGGAGACTAAGGATATCTCAAAATTCGTAGAAGCAACTCGGGAAGCTCATAATGGCCTCAGTAGATAGAGAAAGGGAAAAAATTCAAAGTCCTCAAAACTCAGTGAAATTGGAATTATCGTGAAGAGCGCGTCGCAAGATTTCCAACGATGTAAATGTCTTATCAAACAGAGTTATGGATCAACCTAGCCCAGTCAACAGGGATGAGTCAACATCCGTACTGCTAACGTCAAAACCAATATGGATGACTTCATCATCCGTACAATATACGTGGCACACACAAAGGGTGACATGTGTCATGATGATGTTATCATGGTGATGTGGCAGCACTATAGGCTACCACGTGTCAGCCATTTTTGGACTTTTCAGGAAAATCTGTGGATCAATGAAAAGGTGCCACGTGGCAGGCCATACAACCACTTGTTCGGTGACATGGCAAGTTGACCAGGCAGAGATGATGTGGCAGTGACTGTGCAAGAAGGTGATGTGGGCCAATGAGTGGTTGCCATGTGGTCTAGTTAAGGGCTGCCACGTGGAAGTAGGGAAATTCCCAATGAGGGACAACAAACAAATTTCTAATATATATATATATATATATACAATCTGCCAAAATAGTGGCAAGATCTGCGAAATCCAGCCAGTTCGCCAAACTAGCAATGATCCACAAAGATTAAAGCTCTGCCATATCTGGCCCAACCACTACCTCTCTGCCATATGTAAAATTCACCACCAACTTGGGGTTTGTTGTAACAAAGTGACAAAAGGGGAGGCCCATGGGTTTGACCCCGGGACCTCCCCCAACTACTATGATTTTATTATAACTCCGCCAACTAACTAGCCTAACGACTATGTTGGTACATCCACCTTTCGTTATTACTTAAGAAGCCAAGTCTGCCAAAGTTCGAAGGTGCAGAAAAGGGAGCAGTCGTACGAACAGGGAATAATTTTTGAGAAATTTTCCCATGAATCAATTTCACGTGCAGGCATGGAGCTAGTCGGTTTTGGGTAATTCAATGCGACGAATTCAATGGTGTTTTTTTTTCTTCTGATCTGAATGTATTTTGCCAAATTATTTTGTTGATTTTAATAAAAAGACCTACCCATTTGAGAGCAAGACCCGAAGACGTAGTCCACCATGGACAAACTCCGTTATCAATTGTTTTGTGTTCAGATTTGATGCTTATGTCTCTTCATTATTGAGTTATTCCTTCTTTATGGTGCACTTCAATTTATGCTCATTTAATACAATTGTTTAATAAGTCTCATCGATGAAAATATCCTAGATCATGTTGGTATCAAAGCAGTCATCTTTGACTTGAATTGTTGAGTGTGAATGCTTACTAGGGCCAAGCATAAGCAGTGTCAATGAACTCTTAATAATTTCAATCCTGAAGTTGGCCGTGCATCTTGAAGGAAGAAAATGGCCAAAGAGGACAAGCATGATGAATAGGAGAAAAAATTCCATATGGCCTTTTATCACATGTCAGAAATGGTCGAATGAATGTATAGAGACTATGAGAAGAGGATGAAGAAGAAAGGGAAGAAAAAGGAAGCACAAGAAGATGATAATGCTTCAGTGAATCAAGGGGTTGGAGGAGACCCTCTTGAGCCTCCATCTTCACCATCAAGTTCTATCTTTTCTTCCTCTGAGAATTCTCATCATTCTCATAATTCTAGCCATAAAATTTCTTTTAAGAAACCATTATTAAAGCTTGATGTAAAATTTGCTTTACCTATGTTTAATGGAGATGTTAATCCTGAAAAGCTAGATAATTGGATTTGACAAGTTGAAGTATATTTTCGTTTTCAATAGATTGATGAAGAGAAAGTTAAAGTGCAATTGGCTTCTCTTCGGTTGGAAGGCACCACTCTCGTATGATGGGAGAGAAAACTTCAAGAGATAAGTAAGTGTGGTAATATTCTTTCCTCATGGTCAGAATTCAAATCAACGATAAGGAAGCAATTTTATCCATTGGGTTATTTACATAAAGCAATGATGGAATGGAAAACTTTAAGACAAAGTAAGGGTCAAACTGTACAAAGTTTCATAGAAGAATTTAGGAAGAAAGATCTTGCATTAAACATTCCTTTGGATTCTTATGAAACTTTAATGAAGTATATTGGTGCACTTCACATTTATATTCGTCATACTTTACTATTATTTAATCCTACCAGTCTTGATGAAGTTTGTGTGCAAGACACTCACCTTGAGAATAGGGGAAAGCATGTTCAAGAATATCCCACAAAGAAACCTTCTAATCTCCCACATAAGCAGTTTAAGAAGTTTAAAAGGAAGGACAAAAATACCATCACTATAAAGAGAGAAGAAGGAAATCCATCTTGCACTCATAGCAAGAAGAGTGGTCACGATGATGAACATTTTTGGAAAATACATCCAGAGAAGAGACCGAAACAATTCGATGGAAAGGGAAAGAGAAAGACCGTTGCTACAGAGCAACAAGATCTTGGTTCTGATTCAGGAGATGAAGGAAATATCACATCGATTGGAGTACAAGGTAAATATTCCCTTCATGCTAATTCAAATTCCAATAATGAATCTCATGATGATGAAAGAAAGAGGAATGAATTATTTCATATAAGAGTTGTATCTAAGCACACTAAGATAGATACATTATTTGATCCGGGTTCCCAAATAAATTTGACATCTGAAGCACTTGTCAAAAAGATGGGTCTTGAAACTAAACCACATCCAAATCCTTATCCTCTTGATTGGGTATGTGATAAAACAAAACTTAATGTCACCAAGAAGTGTAGGTTCAGATTTTCTATTGCTTCAAAGTTGATTAACGAAGTGGATTTGGATGTTGTATCACTTGATATATGTGGCATAGTGTTGGGGAGTCATTATCTTTATGATAGAAAAAAAGTCTTCTTTCTCCATGAGAACAAATATCACCTTACTAAAGGGGGAGTGGAATATATTGTTAGATCCCACAACATGAGGGTAAACACGACACTTGTTAGTGCAGGACAAATGAAGAGACTCATAAACACTAATAAGAGATATGTACTCATGGTCGTAAGGGAAAAGGATGTCGGAACATCCGACGCTTTCCAAGGATGTGATCCTTCTCATAAGAAAGAATTAATTGATATTGTTTGTAAGTATGATGATATTTTATAGGAACCAGATGGATTACCTCCTAAGAGGGAAATCCAACATGAAATACATCTTTAGCAGAATTCTCCTCTTCTTAATGTGGGCATGTACATGATGTTAGTTGTAGAGATGAAAAAGATAAAAAATCAAGTACAAGGCTTATTGGATCAAGGGGTCATCAGGACCAACTCATCTCCTTGTAGTTCTCCAATTGTGATGGTGCCAAAGAAGGATGGCACATGGCGAATGTGTGTCGATTACTGAGCCTTAAATAAAATCACAGTGAAAAATTGATACCCCCTTCCTCGTATAGATGATTTACTTGATCAATTAAAGAATGTTGTTTATTTCACTAAGTTGGATTTGCACAGTGGATACCATCAGATCATGGTTGTAGAACAAGTGCATGGAAAACTACCTTTAAAACCAAACAATGATTGTTTGAGTTGTTAGTTATGTCGTTTGGGCTTTGTAATGCTCTGACAACCTTCATGCGTGTGATAAATGATGTATTCATGCCATTTCTAGATGATTTTGTGATTGTATATTTAGATGACATTCTTATATTTAGTGGGACTTGGGATGAACATGTAAGGCAGGTGAAGCAAGTATTGGATAATTTGCAAAGGGAAAAGTTGTATGTAAAATTGTCCAAATGTGAGTTTGGTAACACGACACTTGTATACTTAGGTCATATGGTAGGAGGAGGACAATTGAAAATTGATCCTTCCAAGATTGATGTGATTGTAAATTGGTCTGAGCCCAAAAGTGTAATCGAAGTATGAAGCTTCTTAGGTGCAGTCCAGTATTGGAGGAGATTCATTTCAAACTTATCTTTTATTGCATCTTCTTTGCATGCCTTAACCAGTGTGAAGAACATTTTTCAGTGGGGAGGAAAGCAACAAAAATCTTTCAACACTTTGAAGGAAAATATCAGTACCGAACCAGTATTAGCACTGTCGAATCTTCAACAGACTTTCGAGATTGAGACAGATGCCAGTGGGTACGCCAAGGGTGCAGTATTGATGTAATATCGTAAGCCTATTTGTTACCACTCTGAAACTTTTAACCAAGCTATCATTAACTATCCTACGTATGATAAAGAGTTGTATGCATTAGTTCAAAGAGTAAATAAATGGAAGCACTACTTGTTAGGGAAGGAAACAATCATACATACAGATCATCAACCCTTACAGTATCTCGACGCACAAACCAAGCTACAACAATATCAACATTACAGATGGATGGGTTTTCTTCAACAATTTCATTTGGTAATCAAATACAAAAAGGGTACAAGTAACAAGGTAGTTGATATGCTTTCTAGAACTCCTATTGTTGCTTCTATTATTTTGAAGAATGCTTCTTTTTATCATGATAGCTATGTGGAACAATATGTCATTGATGAAGATTTTAAAGAAGTATTTGAGAAGCTAACCCATGGTGCATAGGGAGAGAACTATTGTCTACATGGAAAACTACTCTACCATATTGGAAATCTATGTATCCCTACAAGTGAACGAGTCCATGTAATACGAAAAGATCACACTTCTCTTGTGTCTGAGAATTTTGGGATAGGAAAAACTATGGCTCATCTGCAGAGGTTTTGTTACTAGCCTCAGATGAAAGAAATTGTAACTAGATATGTAAAGGGTTGTGTGATGTGTTCTACTTGTAAGCCCACTAATAGAAAAATGGGGCTATATTCACCACTTCTTGTTCCATCCCTACCATGGGAAAGTATCTCCATGGATTTTGTAGGGGGTTTACCAACGTCGAAAAGGGGTCATGACTATTTGTATGTTGTATTGGATAGGTTTAACAAGATGTGTATCTTAATTCCATGTCAAAATAAGATCACTGCTGAGCAGAATGCTAATTTCTTCTTTCCGTATGTTTGGGTTCACTTTGGGTTACCAATATCCATTATCTCGGATCGAGATACTCGATTCCTTGGGGATTTTTGGACAATATTTTGGAGAATGATGGACACCAAGTTGAAGAGGAGCACTGCTTTCCATCCACATACCGACAAACAGAGATAGGTTGTTAACCGAACAATGGTACTTTTGCTTTGAGGCTACTGAAACAAGCATCCCAAGTTATGGGATGAACATATACCCTATGTACAACATGCTTACAATTGAGCCTTAAATTCCTCCACTCAGTGTTCACCTTTTGAGACATGTTTTTGGTATTTGCCTAAGGTCCCTTTGGATTTTATGTATGGGAGAGATGTCAATTCAAATGAAGAAATAAATGAAGGTAGAGCCCACAATTTCATTTAGAGGATCCAACAGGTACATCAAGCAGCTAGGGAACAGTTGGAGAAAAGTCAAGTACAGTATAAAGCTTGGCATGATAAACATAGGGTTGATCATCAATTCCAGGTTGGAGACCAGGTATGGCTTCACGTCAACAAGGAGAGATTGAAGGGTGAGGGCAAGAAACTCAAGCCCATTCGATATGGACCCTTCACTATTTTGGAGAAAAGTGGTACCAATGCTTTTCGTCTAGATATTCTACGTTATATGCAGATCTACTCAGTTGTAAATGTGGAAAAATTGAAACTTTTTTAGCCTCCCATGATCATGGATCGGGGTGATGAAGTTTCAATACCTTCAGTTGATGCGTTTTCTCCTGAGTACTTGGATGAGTTGAAAGGAGATATCATATTTGACATAAGGATGAGGACTTCACGCAGGGGTGATGTTGATTATCTTTGAGTGGGATTAAAGGGCACACATTCAAGCAAGACAAAGTGAATTGAGAAGGACAAGGTGAGGGAACTCTTCCCTCACTTATTTTTTGATTGATGAAATCTTTTGGTGGTCCAAAAATCTCTCAATGGGAAGGCGTGATCCAAAAAGGATCCAGAGGAGACTAAGGATAACTGAGAATTCGCAGAAGCAACTCGAAAAGTTCAGAATGGCCTCAACAGATAGAGAAAGGGAAAATATTAAAAGTCCTCAAAATTCAGTGGAATTTTTATTATCACAAAGAGCATGTCGCAAGCTTTCAAACGATGTAAATGGCTCGCCAAACGGAGTTATAGATCAAAAGATATTCGCGGTCAAAGTTTTGGTCAACCTAACCCAATCAACAGGGATGAGTCAACATCCGTACTGCTGACGTCAACACCAATACAGATGACATCATCATCTATACAGTATATGTGGCACATAGAGAGGGTGACATGTGTCACGATGACATCATCATCGTGACATGGCAACACTAGAGGCTACCACGTGTCACTCATTTTTGGACTTTTTCGAGAAAATTCATGGACCAATGAAAAGGTTCCACGTGGTAGTCCGTACATCCATGTGGCAGACCATACAAACACCTATCTAGTGATGTGGAAATATGACCAGGAATAGATGACATGGCAGTGACTGTGCAAGAAGGTGAAGTGGGCCAATGAGTGGCCACCACGTGGCCCAGTCATGGCTTTCATGTGGCAGCAGGGAAATGAACAATGAGGGATAACAAATGAATTTCTAAAAAAAATTACAATAAATACAATCTGCCAAAATAGTGGCAAGATCTGCCAAATCTAACTAGTTCGCTAGACTAGCAATGATCTGTTAAGATTAAAGCTCCACTGTATCTGGCCCAACCACTACCTCTCTTCCATATATAAAAGTCGCCACCAACTTAGGGTTTGTTGTAACAAAGTGCCAAAAGGGGAGGCCCGTGGGTTTGACCTCGGGACCTCCCCCAACTACTATGCTTTTAATATAACTTCGCCAACCAACTAGCCTAATGACTATGTTAGTACATTCGCCCTTCGTTATTACTTAAGAATCCAAGTCTACTAGAGTTCAGGGGTGAAGACAAAGGCGCAGTCGTACAAACAAGGCACTATTTTCGAGAAATTTTCCCATGAATTAATTGTAGGTGCAGGCACAAAAACCAAGATGAATTTTCTTAGGGGCCTGGAAGTACTAGACTCATATCAAGGCATGGAGACAGTCGTTTTTGGGTAATTCGATGCCATGAATTCAGTGGTGTTGTTTTTTTTTCTGATCCGAGCAAAGCTTCTGCAACTTAACTCCAGAATGAGGTATACTTATGTATTTTGCCAAATTATTTTGCTGAGTTAATAAAAAGACCTACCCAATTGAGAGCAAGACCCGGAGAGGTAGTCCACCAGGGACAAACTCCGTTATCAAGTTTTTGTGTTCAGATTTGATGCTTATGTCTCTTCATTATTGAGTTATTCCTTCTTTATGGTGCACTTCAATTTATGATCATTTAATACAATTCTTTAATAAGTCTCATCGATGAAAATATCCTGGATCATAAGTGTCCAAGCCTATGATGCCAAAGTGTTGTATCCAGTCTTGTAGAAGCTAAAGAGATAGATGAATTAGTATTACCAGTACATAAATACAATGTTCCTACATTTTCTCCTTTTTTTTTTATCACCAATGATCCTTTGGTGACCTTCCATGCCTTATCTATAAATATAGATATACAAACTTCACTTGCCAATTGACCTATTGAAATTATATTTTTCTTTAGATATGGAACATGTCTTACCTCATTCAACAACCATTGGTTTCCATTCCTTTGCTTTATTTTTACCTTTCCCATACAATTTTTCATGGTGTATCATCACCCAAATGAACCTTTCCAAAATCACCTTGAACATAATATAGAAAATGTTTCCTATGGGGTGTGGCATGAAATGAAGCCTCTGAATCTACTACCCAAGACTCAAAAATATTATCTACATAAAGAATCAAAGTATCTTGTAACACATCACCTGTTACATTTTCTTCTTGATTTTTCTCATGTTGTCTATCTCTTTGTTTCTTTGGAGCTCTGTAGTCTTTCTTCAGATGTCCTTTCTTCCCACAATTCCAACACTCTATCTTTCCCAATCTAGATTTGGATCTTCCCTTCCTAGAATTCCCGCAGCTCCTTGATCCCTTTCCTCTATCCTTTTGTCTTCCCCTGTTCTCTATATTTAACACATTACTTGATGTCTCACCTATGCTTTTATGTCACATTTCCTCGCTAAGGATAACACCGACAACATCATTAAATTTTAAAGTGTTTGAACTAGAGACAGAGTTACATACAACCACGACCAAGCCGTTCCAACTTTCTAGCAATGAGAACAAGATTAAAAGAGCCCTGACCTAATCATCAAAGTCCACTTTTACAGAACTTAGTTGATTAGTAACCATATTAAATTCATTTAAATGATCTACAACAGACCCATCTTCTGACATATTCATATTAAATAATGTCTTCATTAGAAATACCTTATTGGATGCCGATTGTTTTTTTATATAGTTTAGCCAATGTGTCCATCAACTCCTTTGTTTTCTTTTCTTTCGAAATATCGAAATCCATCATTGTTTCCAGGCTCATTCATATTATTCATAGTGCCTTTCTGTGAAGAACCTCCGATTCTTCATCCTTCATGGTCATCAGTTTCTTTGCTATTCCACCGAATGGTAGGAATAGATCCTTCAGATATAAATAATCTTCCATCTGCATCTTCCATAACTAGTAGTTTTGGTCGTTAAATTTCTTGACCCTAAACTTTCCATCTTCCGCCATTGCTCCCACTCAATCCAAGAACCCTCTTTCCCTGCGATTTACCTTTCTCTTTGATACCAGTTGTTGGAAAAATAGGATCATGGAGCAATAAAATAAGACAAATGCAGAAATAAAAAGATTAAGATACACTATAAAATAGAGACACAAATATACATGGTTCACCTGGTGTGGTCTACTTGCACTGGAGAAATTGGCAGGTCCTTCCTTTTTATTATCCAAAAAATGAAGGGATATAACCTACAACACACCCGCTGTAACTTCCTCTTGTTTCTCTCATAGTCTCCTCTCTCAGAATACAATATTCACAATGATGCATAGCCGCAATACATTTCCCTCATAAAAGAGGGTTTTCTTCTAGGGAAAAAAATCCTAACATAACTTTTACCGTCAAATCTGTGACCTTATAATGAACGATTCAGATTTACTATGAAATTACAATATACATTTACAAGGAAATTTTTCCTTCAAAGGCTTCGCCCTCGAACCCCCACTAGGAGCCTGCTTTCCCCCGGACCCCGCAGGGTGGGAAAGACCCCCCTGCAACCCCCTCGCATGGAGGGGTGTACAATATTTTGGGGTGTACATTCTTCATGGGGTATAAACATGGCCGAAAAAAAAGACCTATGAAACATGAAAATAATGAGGCTCCACAACCAACATCTCACTTGCCTCTCCCAATATGACTTATCCTAAAAGAACACTTCTATGAGTAAACAACTCTAAATATGACCAGGAACTTGTTCAATCAAGGGACAAATCTGTCTCATCACATTATACACTTTGAGTTCAATGGAACCTACTTATTTTTCCGTTAAGGCTATGCATAGTAGTCTTATTTTTTCTCAAACCATGTCATATATATGTTCAATGCAAATATTCATGGCTTCACCCAGTTTGTCGAAAATTGTTCTGTCGGTACCAACAACTTCCCTTTTTCTTGTTTTTTACTTACAAAGCCAGTTTTTTCCTCAAGAAATAGGGGCCCTCTATTATAATTTTCAAGGCCCTTTTTATCATATGAAAGTAACCTAAGTTTTCTTGTGCAAGTTTGAAACCTTTTCCCCCTCCTTTACTTAGATTTCTTATCATCTTGTTGAGTCGTTGATACAAGAAGTATCAATAGAAGAAACCTCTTCCTCACCGATTTGATGGAGGAGATCTTTCCTTCACTGCCAATACACCCAGTGTCAATGACTTAGCTAGTTCCTCACTGATGCATGAGGATGAGAAAATGTTTTTTGGTTTGGGTAGCCCCCCTCTTTTTCCTCTTTCTCACAATTTTTTTTTCTCTCGTCTTCGACACTACCAAACCACCTCATGATAGCTCCCCCCGTTATCCCTTCCCTAGCTCACTTTCCCATAATTTTTTTTTATCTTTCTTTTACATTGAATTTTGGGCCAAACATCTAGCCTAATGTTTCCCTCTTCCCCTCAAAATAAGAGAGACTCGTGCCCATTCCTTTCATTACATGACGATGTACCTTCCATCTCCCTGTCGAACCATCGATTTCTTTCTCATCGAGAGAAATGTTGATGTCAATTTGGAGTTTTGAATAAAATAAGATGGACCATAATTCATCTTGAGTCTACTCTACATATATTTTCTACATCGACGAAGATCACAATGTTTTTGTCGATACAACCTTGTGCAACTACAAGGGAACACAATAATTTGACCGATACACCCTTGCATCAATGTGGAGATCACAATGTTCACACTGATACATGAATGTATCGATGAATAAATATTATTCTTGCCAATACCCTTATAATCACAAATAAGTGCCCATATTAATCCATGACTTCACATTTATCAAGTTCTTGTTTTTTTTAAGTCAACAAACACTAAATGTATTGTTTAACATTCTCTTTCTAATACGAATGGTAAATGTTTGTTTTTGGGATACCATCATGTTTTCTTTTGTAGATTCAACCATGACTCCTCCTCGGAAAAAATCACAAAGTGTAGATAAGGATTTTGTTGAAGAAGCCTCGACAAGTAGGATTATAGAAGAAGAAGACAATGACACCTTGGGAGTCATCTATGGTGATACTGAGGGTGATATTGATAAGGATACCTCACTCAAGTGGGGAAAAGTCTATCAAATGTTTAACAATCAAACATTCCCTCAACTACCAAAAGATGATCCCGACCTCAAAATATTTAGAAACATTTGGAGGTCTAAATTATATAAAGTTGCAGTGCATATAACAATATTTCCCTACATGGAGGCCATTTCATAGATCATGAAGCATGTTTATATGGAGACTAGATCCATATTAAATTCTCAAGGTCACCCAATCACCTGCTTCCAAGATTCAGTAATTTTCTCTTGTTATCATCTGGAGGACGGAGAAAAGGCACTGAACAAGAAGCTCATTAAGAATTTCCTGCACAACCCAAGAGAGTTCCTAAATATTTGGTACAAGATCGGAAAGGTATTCAAGACTAGGCCATCCAGAGAATATCCCACCTTCTTAGGCTATTATATCAATACTTAGTGGTGATGATATGCAGACTATATGGGGAACCCGATGCCCATAAATTCAAAATAACATCGATACCCCTCTTGTACTATGTCATAGACATGGGTTCATCATTCAATTGGGTGGACATATTATCCTCTGCCTTAGAGGAATCACTCACAACAAAAAAACACTCTTCTCTATGGGAGTTTCCGATCTTCTATATGTTGTCCTACCTCCTCGAGGTGATGTGCATATGCCACTCTTATCCTTAGATGGGACAACCCTGGAAAACTAGCGACCCCCCAACCCAATAATGGAAACTGGGAAAGAATATATATGGGTATTCTAATATAAATGGTGCAAATCCTAATTGGGATCTCGTATCGGGAAGTACTCCTGTCTATTTAAGGGAATTTTTCTACAACACTATCTACCTCAAGTGAAAATGTGTCCCACAATTTCCACCTATGTATAAATCCTAGGTTTTAGCCACTAGGTTACCTTCATAAAGTGTGAGAAAGTGGCACTTAGCTTCGAGTAGTCATAGGCCATAGTCAAGCAAGAGATAGGTGGGTCAAGGAGACTAGCAGGAACAACTAGACCTAAGCAAATGACCCTTCATGGGTATCCCTTTGCCTTGGTTTTTGCACACTTGATGGGAAGGATTTTAAAATATTCCCTGGAAAAATTATATGTTTCATATGAGAAATGATAATGAAGAGCTATTTGGATGCCTATCCCTGAAATCTTATCCAACACTATTAATTTTTTTTGGCCTTGCAAAAGAGGAATTAAATGTGTTGATTAATAGAGTAGTTTTAAAAGATCTAAACGAGGGTCTTGATCCATTTTTTTTTATTAAGGTGTGATGGAGGAGTTATTTCATAACTCTTTACTCTTTCCTATTCACCAAGATTTCTTATGAGTGCAAGATGAAGATCGTACTAAAAAAATAGGACTCTTTAGGTCCTTTGTGTGTGTGCTTCTCATGAGGAAACAACCATATGTGGTACATGAGTGATAAAAAATTGAAATAATTAAAAGAAATTATATCAATAGAATATCATGTGGGCTTGAGTGGTTCATTATTCCACCTACTTAACTTCTAGGTGATGTAAAGTATTGCAAAATTCAAAAAACTCTCACTAATGATTGCAAATAATTTCAAGAAATTGTTAAAAGTAGAGATGTGAACTTGTATGTGTTCTTAGTCCACCTAATTAACTTCTAGATGATGATGAATTTTCAATTAACCATGAAACAAAATGAAATTTGTGTGAATGGGAGGTATTTCACCTACTTCACTCATTCTGAGTTACTAATATTGCTTTTGAGAACAAGGCAAAGAGCATACTAGAGGTAAGAGGCTTTCCAATCTCTTTGTGTCTGGTAAGTGAAAATACAAGGAAACAAAAAATTATTGCACTATAATATAAACATCCATGCTATATATCAAGTAATAAACCATCCACATGGAAAATGATCTGTAAATTGTCATGGAAATTTCACTAGAATAGTTTGTCACAACAGATCTTATAATATGTTGAAATCTTTATTATGCGGGTATATTTCCTTAGATCTCAAATTTGTTATCTCTAGCTTATTTCTCCTTTTTATAGAAAATAATTTAAATATGAAAATAAAATAATAAGAAAATGAAATAACACCATCCACACAAATAAATGCAAGATTTACCCTAGGAAACCCAATATAGGAGAAAACCCAGCTTGAAGGTGAGGACTTTTATATGCTCTCTTTTCTTCAGTTATGGAAATGCAAATACAAATAAAGAGGCACTCACCATGGAGTTTCCTTTGAAATTGTGGCTTGTATGGATATTACATAATCATTTCCTCCTCTGTTATTCTCTTAGAATACCACTCCTATATGCTCTACCCAACTATGGAACAAATACAATGCTAAAGAATGGAACCCTTTCTCCTCCCAACAAGCCAATATTTAACATAGCCTGATAGCCATATAGATTTAGGGTGTTGACCTCCTCAATCTGTTGCGGCCACAACATCTCCCCTTTTATTTTTCTTAAATAAGT
>JZKD02S0325291.1:0-11475 GCA_000966675.3 Picea glauca | reverse complement strand
CACCAAAATTTTTAGCTTTAATGCCTAATCTACTACTACTACCATGAGCCCATTGTATATTCTTTGACTATCTAGGGGGTTAGAGTTTTTATATTTTTTATTGATTGTTTATTTTAAGAAGGTTTTTCATTGCTTAAGATATATTTTTTGTTGTACATTTTTTATGTTCTCCAATGCTCCTCCTATCCTTTGACATGCTCCTTGTAAATAATCCTTTGAAACTCTTTTACCCATTGATCATGTTTATTGACTCTTCCGAGTTAATGTTTGATTGATCTTTAACTTATGTTTCACTATGATGAATTCATGCTTTATATTATACCTTGGTTTGAAGTGGTGTTATTGAATTCATGAAGGCACAAGTTTTATCAAAGCAGATCTAAGAGATGCCATAGTTGATTCACAACAAGAAGATATCAATACATGGTATGGTCAAGGAAAGAAAATTGAAGGTTGGTTTTATAGAGTGATCATGATATTAAGGCATCCTAAGGTCAATTCTGAGTATCCTAGGATGACCTCTATAATGCATCATTGCTCCTTGAATCGTAAACCTGGGTACCATTGCATTGAGTTTCTTAGGATTATTTATGATATTAATTGGCCTTTTGAATTTAAGGTTTGATCATTCTGTCATTAGTTTTTGTTTTTTTCTTTTAATTCTTATTGATTCCATGAGCAGGTGGTGTAGGCAGTTTAAATCTTTACCTTATGCAAATTTCCCATTGCAATTTAATTCGTACATGCTTATGATTTCATTTCAATTTCATCCTTCTGTTCATTTCTCATTTTGTAGTAAATTCGACAAATTGTCCTTTTAATTGGTTAAATGTCATTTCATTAACTGATTTTAATGGATTTGAATATATTATCGATCCTATTTGATTGCAATTTTTAATGCTCTATTTTTTCCTTGAAGGGAATTTACTTTTGAGGGCTTGTTGATTTCTTATGCATTGGCTTGAACTATCATCCCATTGCATCATTAATAAATGAATAGTTGATCTTAATAAAAGAGCATATAGTCATGTTTCATATTGTTTCTTGCTCAATGCATTCATGGTATTCACACTTATGCTTGTGTAGGATATGCATGAGTAAGCAAGGTGGTTTCTTCTCTCCTTATTTTCCTTTACTTTCCTTCTACTTAATGCTCCTAACATTTAATAATGGCAATGCTTTTAGACTTGTGAATAAACAGAGCGGTATAATGTGAATCACTCATAAGAATAAGCTATGAATTGTGTTGAAGCCTCATTACCCTATGTTAATAACATTATTTAAGAGCTTGGGGTAATGAATTCTAAAGTATATTACAGTGAAACAAGTTTCTACTCATCTCAAAGATTTGCATCAGTTTTTCCATTGATTAAATGTTAATATCAATCCTACATGGAAATGGTTTACATTTAAATGTTTGATAGCTGAATCACTTCCATCTCTCATGCCTCGATTTGCAGTATCACCATATCATTAATGAAGGAATGGTTGTTTTGGATAGGAGATACATACTTTCTTTAAATTTTTTATGCCTATGCATCTATTTCTATAACTCTACTCTTGGAAATTTGTTGTTTATAGTTTAGCTTGAATATATAGAGTTAATTCTAATGTTGGGTTTAATTGTTTTCAAATAATGTTTTCAGGAGCAAGGTATGCCAAGAACCAGATGGAAAAGGAGAAAGAAAACATGGGAGAGAAACCTCAAGTTTTGTGCACACTGTAGCATCCTTGTAACTCCTTGCCAAACCATGGAATCCTCAATTTTGTAAGTTTTAAACCTGTGAAGTAAAGAAATGCATACACATTCTTAATCAAAACATAAATTAATCAATGGATCATACACATAATACACATAGATTTATGATGGAAACCCTTATCCGGGAGAAAACCATCCTTCCTTGGTGTCACACCTTTCAACTCTTCATTTTATTAACTTCACCATTCGCAATACAATATATACAATATTTTAGGTATTCCGTAGCTACCAAAACCCTAATCCCTTAATTTGGGATTAATTTAGAAAACCGTTAAAAATAACAAAATCCGCTAAAATAACAAAAATCGCCCAAAACAATATTTGGGGCACTACCTCGAACCCTATCAGCTCCAAGCTACCACCTAGAGCCGAACATTGTGCATAACCAGGGGAGGGAACTTGGCCCCCCTAGGACCCCCCAGGAAAGCGCCCGACGCACATGACACAAAGATCGAAGGAAGTTGGGATTATCAGACGTAGTTGTCAAATCTGACGCACCTACACACACACACATGCAAAGAAGATAACACATACCCAACATTCTCCCACTTGGTGTTTTCTTTGAATACAAGGGTTCACATGATTACATAGTCAACAATCTAGGGCAACAATGCCCATTGTTCCTCTACACAATGAGAACTTATCTATACTCATAGACTTTGTCAATGAATCTGAAACATTCTTCAAAGTGTCAACCTTTTCCAACAACACCTTATTTTCTTCAACCATGTCTCTCACAATGTGATATTGAACATCAATATTCTTTGTCTTCGAATGATAATAAAAGGTTATTTTCCAGGAAGATTGCACTCTTATTGTCAAAATATAATCTCACTGCTTGTTGTACCTACTTGTTGTAGCAACCCAATACCTAAACACAATATCTGTAACCATACTACTTCCTTGCTTGCATGAGTGGATGCCATGTATTCATGTTATATAGTTGAGAGTGCCACTATAGCTTGTATTTTTCTTATCCAACTGATTTCTCCTCCAAATAGGTTAAACACATACCCACTTGTAGATCTTTCATGATCCAGATCTCCAGCCCAGTCTGCATCAACAAACCCATGTATATCCAACACTCTGTCCATTCCTGGTCTTCCTTGGTAGCACAATCCATAACTGGTAGTGCCACACAAATACCTGAAGACCCTCTTTACTTATGTCCAATGCTCCTCCCTGTTTTTGACATATACCTGCTCAAAACTCCCACTGCATGTGCAATGCCCGGTCTAGTACAGACCATTGCATACATCAAACTACCAACTGCATTTCCATATGGAACATGATACATGTCCTCTTCTTTTTCCTATGTCTCGGGACACTAATCTGCAGATAACTTTACACTTATGGGAATAAGAACCTTGACCGATTTAATTCGATGCATATTAAACCTTTGCAATATCGTCTCAACATATTTTCTCTAATTCAACCAAAGTTTCCTGTTTGCATGATCTCTTTTCATCTCCATTCCCAGAATGAAGTTAGTAGCACCGAGACCCTTCATGTCAAATTTGGAGGATAATTGTGATTTCACATACTTGATAACATCCATGTTATTTCCTACCAGAAACATGTCATCAACATACATACTACATAAATGAGGTGATTACCAACCTGCTTAGAATATACACAGAGATTAACCCTACTTCTCACAAATCCCAATCCAAGGATGTATGTGTGAAACTTTTTGTACCACATCCTAGGTGATATATTTAGACCATATAGTGACTTCTTTAGCTTACATACCAACTCTTTCTTTCCCTTCACTACAAATCCTTGTGGTTGCTTCATGTAGATTTCTTCTGGTTCCAGATCCCCATGTAGGAATGTTGTCTTCACATCCATCTGTTCCACTTCAAGATCAAAAGCAACAACAATAGATAAAAAAATATAATAAAAGTTAACTTGGCAACAGGGAAAAAAGGCTCACCAAAGTCAATTCCCTCTACCCGGGAATAACCTTTTTCTACTAACCGAGCTTTGTATTTCTCCACTTTTCCTTATGCATTAAACTTCTTCTTAAACAACCATTTTCTACCAACAGTGTTTCTTCCAGCTGGAAACTCAACTAGATCCCATGCCTCATTCTTATCCAAGGCATTGATTTCTTCAACCATGGCCTTCTTCCAGAGTTTACTATCCTCCGAATTCACTGCTTCCTTGACGGTTCTGGGATCATCATTAGTAATAGATAATGAAAAATTATAACGAAAATCAGGTGGGCTATAATTTTCTGGTTTCCTTCTTTCCCTCACTGATCTCCTCAATATTGGGGTATGAGGTTCTTCTTCTTCTACTTCATCTTCTTCAATTGATTNTCTAGCAAAGAACATAACAAAGTAATACACTTATCTTCTTTTACAATCGTAGTATTAACAGAGACAAGTTGACTTACCAGAGTATTGAAGGCATTTAGATGTTCTGTCACATAATATCCATCTTCCATCCTAAGATGATACAACTTATTTTAGAGAAACAACTTGTTTACTAGGGACCTTGATTGATAAAAATTCCCTAACTTATCCCATAGTTCCTTGGCTGCAGATTCTCCCGAGACATTCAGCAACACTGAATCTGCCAGGCAGAGTCGAATAGTAACCCTTGCTCTTCTATCCAACTTCTCCCAATATTCCTTCGAGATACCAATAGGTTTTGTACTAGTAGTTTGTGTACTAGTAGGCTGTGTACCAATAGACTATGTGCCAGTAGACTGCGTACCAGTGGGCTATGTACCAAGATCCATAATGATCCATTGTTCTTTGTCTACAAGAAGGTCCTCCATCTTGAGCTTCCATAGCTCAAAGTTTTTACCACTGAATTTCTCTATATCGATTCTATAAGAGCTCACCATTCTTCTTTCTACACTCGAATCACCACTGCAAAATCTCCCATTGAACCCGTGTTTATCATAGAACCAAGATAAACTTGATCTATCAAGACCGAGGCAAACCCTCAACAACAAATACGTCCCCCTGAAGAAAAAAACGAGATATGATACCACATGTAAGTTTTAAACCTATGAATTAAAGAAATGCATACAGATTCTTAAGAAAAACATAAATTAATCAATGGCTCATACACATAGTACAAAAAGATTTACGCTGGAAACCCTTAATTGAGAGAAAACAAACCTTCCTTGGTGCCACACCTTTCAAATCTTCATTTTATTAATTTCACCATTCATAATACAATATATAAAATATTTTAGGTATTCTGTAGCTACCAAAACCCCAATCCCTTAATCCAAGATTAATTTAGAAAATTGCTAAAAATAGCAAAATCCGCTAAAATAGCAAAAACCGCTCCAAGGAAGTTGGGATCATTGGGATCCTCAGATATAGATGTTGAATCTGATGCGCCCACACACACACATGCAAAGAATATAACACATACCCAACAAGGTTTTTCCTTGGGAAACCCCAATTTCTTTATTTTCCCTCTTAAACTTTAAAATGCACACCTATGTGAAAACACTTAATTTTATTCATCTTGGTGATTAATTTTTCCCATACTTTTATTAGTTTTTATTTATGTTATTTGGATTTGAGCATCCAACATAGGGTATTCATTAACCTTATTTTATCTTCCTATATTCAGATCCACACTCATCAAGATTTTGACCATTATTAACTCCAAAATTTAGAATCCAGGCATCCAAAGTTTTCATCATCCAAATATTTTTCTCTCCAGCCTAGATGACGAGTGTGGAATCATGACCTCTGTTGATGGAACCTTGATGTCACATTACCCATTTATTGCATGCCACTTGTCTTACCGAAAACCTTGATTTTCATTTGTAATTGTAAAATTATTCTATTTATTTGGAATCTGGTTTCATTCAACCTAGCCATCATTGAATTTTAAATATCCTAATCTGGGATTTCAATTTAATTATCACATTAATTTTATTCCAAACATCCATAATTCCCATAAGATGCATTTTTCAATTTTCCTAGATTTCCAGGTGCAAAACTTTGATCCACAATAGGAACCTTGATTTGGATTTGTCTTTTCTTTAATCAATCTCATTTCTCCTAACCCATCCATGTTTTCTTTTCTATTTAAGAGATTGTACATTTTTATTTTTATTTTTTTAATCATGAATTTATATCTGATTTTTGTTTATTTCATTTTTTTATTTCAGATTTGGTTTTATTTATTTTATTTTTATTTTGGATTTACATCGAACATCGAGCATCGAGGAATACATTTTATATATAATGTATTTTTTCTAAATCTAGAATTCTGAATTTATATTTTATTTTTATTATTTTATGTTTATTTCATTCCATCACAACATGTGACATTAGACATAGGGAAATGACAATGACTTTCACATATCATGATTTTTTAATTTTCCCAAATTCCGACATCGAGGAATCTCAGATTTGTACTTTGTTTTTATTATTTTCATTTTTTTAATTTTTTTTTTTGGATTTGCATTCAGACATTGGAAAATGGGTAATGGCTATTACATATCATGTCTTTTTCCTTTTTCCATACAAGTTTATTTATTTTTATTTTTGATTTGGTTTTCTATTTTTATTTATTTATTTTATTTTCTATTTAATAATTTCATGACTTATTAAATTTTCTAGTTTCTAAATTTTATATATGGGTGTGTACAAAACATTTACATGGGTTCATTGTTCCATACCCGTCATAACTTCACACACAAATTACATTTAGAGGGAAAAAACATTATAAATACATTGCAATGACTTCTCACAATGCATGTAAGATAAAACAATAAGCATGTAGATCAACAATCAAGAATTACTTAAAGAGGAGATCAACAATTGTTGAGTGGTAGCTTTCGTGAACCATATCTTAAGTTTTAGGTGGCCAAATTGAGAAAGAAATGGATCATTGGAAAGATAGAAGTGTGAAGAACATTTTGGTAGGATTATTTTTGCTGGTTTGATAATAGAAATGCCCAAAACAATTAAGAGAATGTGTCCACATTTTGTTGAGATAATTGGCCCTAAATTGCAATTGAAAGAACCATGAATTAGAAAGGTAATTAGCCATTGATTTTTTGATAAAAAGGGGATACCAGAATGCTGAAGAATGATGTACCAAAATGCAACAAATAACAACCATGAATTTGCAACATAAAGAGACCATGAAATCACCCAAGAAAGAAACTTCAAATTTAATTGTGAAATTTCACAGAGTTTGCATTACGAAGTTTATGAGATATTATAAATGATTGATTTTGTAAATTTGTTTGGTTTTCTTCATTTTAAGATTGATTTCATAGATTTTATGCATTTCTATAATATTATTAATTATTAATTTTGTATAATTTTGTACGTGTCAACATGAAATATCAAGCGATTGGAATAGTGAAGCAATGATGTGGAATTGTTTGAGATCTTCAATTTTGTAGAGGCGCATATGTAACAAATAGAAAATTGTTATTTATTTTTGGAAATGTATATTGAATCTTGAGGAAAGAGGAATGGTTGTAACTGCGAAAAAAAGGAGAAGAGATGAAGATCCACCCATATTTGTTATAAAATGAGTCTCTTGTATTAGAGAGCGGGGGGGTCCAAAAATATGGAATTTGAGTCTTGGATATTTGTATCAATATTTATGAAAGACCAAAGGCCATTTAGGGCTTTAAATTGTACTTCATTCTGAAGAACTATTTCTAAATAATGGATATAAAGAAGAACTAATTCATGATCAATTTATACAATTGTGCATTATTTTCAACTCATTGTTTTCCACATATTTTTTTTTGCAATTTTTCATTTCTGTCAATTGTTTTTGTATTTAAAATATTCTTAACATTTTATGAATGTGATTGTAGGGACATATTTAATGGAATTTATATCTAGTTGAATATGATAGTAAATTTTATATTGAGAGTTATTAATTCATTCTAGCTTTTAATATTTAAACTTTATTCCTGTAATCATTATTTCTATCGCTATTAGAATAGAATTGCAATTTCATATTAGAGTAGGGTGAATTTAGGATTTAGAATAATTTAAATGAGCAAGTCTCTCTTCAGAGAGAAATCCATTTAGTTAGCAACAACTAGGCCCACATATCGATGGATATTTCCATACCAAACAACAACATGTTTAATTGGGACCTGCCATAAGGAAATCCTCCCTCATGTTGGCATGGCACATTTTCCATTTAGTTAGTGGAAATTGATCCCACATACCGATGGATATTGCCATACCAAATGAGAGCATGTATAATTGGGACCTGCCATTGGGAAATCCTCCCTCATGTTTGCATGGGACATTTTCCGTCACCAACACAACGCTAAATTAGTGATAAGGTTTGGACCTTCTAGAATCTTCTTAAAATTCCATATATGGATAGCCCGACATGTGTTATAATGGGGGATAATGTGGCATTGACTCGTACCATGCCGTTCAACAAGGTAGGTCAACTTGTGAGAAGCATAACTTTCACTTACAAGCTCTGATTGAGGTGATTATTGGGAACACATCAATGTGTAGATAAACATGAAGGGCGTGGTCATAAGTTTTGGACTTTGTAACCCCCAAAAAATTCCCTTTAATGCCTCAAAATAGATCTAGAAGGATTCAGACCCCAATTTTCTAAATTGAGACCTACCACTAAAATGTCCTTGCAAATTGATTCCTCCAATTTTTTCCACCTAGAAAATACCAATGTAGATGAAAAATTATTTAATGATACAATATAGATCAACAAGAGAAAGGAAATTTGATTTCTCTTCTTACCCACTAGGTTAGATAATTGCTAATACAAAAATGAACAAAGATCAAAGATTTATGACAAATTAAAGCCTACTACCTAAGTCTAATGTTGGCCCCATTTAATGTTAAAAAATATGATTTTAGTAGACCTACACGAGTCTCTTCAAAGATGGTCATTCATATTGCATGATAGTTGAGTGTGATAGGCCACGAAACTTCCACAAAAAACTAACCAAAATCCAAGACTTCAGTGAAATAGACTGAAACTCTTGCATAAGTTTTTAGTATAATGGGAAAAATATTCTAAGAAGAAAAATTATAGAGGGTGATTCACAAGTAGATTAATGAGCTGATATTCAATCTTACAACACACCAGGAGTCAGAGAATGGCTGAAAATAACCTGAGAAGAGAGAATTATGGTTCTAAAGTCAAGTGGATTCACCAACCTGTTTGGTTGATTTTGATAAAAAAATGATCAAAATCTTTTTACTATAGCTAGGATGCCAAGCTATATAACATAAAATTGTTAATACGAAGATCAATCACTAAAATAGTACTGTAATAAACATGAAATAAAGAAACATGCATAATATTCAAACAAAGAATTAAACCTACACAGACAAAATTTAAACAACAAGATGGAGGAAAACAATAATACTCATATATTTGCCAATAGATGGGCTTGAATATGAATAATCAACACCTAAGAAGAATGATTGGATGCAAATGTGCTCCAACACTCCTCTCCTTAGGATGGGTCCTTTAGTTCTTTCTAGCCCCCTCTCCCACAAATGGTGTATGAAGAAATGCCTTTGCTCTTTGATGAAATAACTCACACAAGCATGAGGGCTATGGATTGTATAAATGAGAGTGAAAAACAAGATAATTAAGAACAACATTATATTTTATGATTCTCACAAACAGAACTGATAACAACACGTCGGTGACAGATATTTATTGACGCTGGGCATGCTACAGGATTGCATCTGGGTGTCCGTGAGTTCCACCGTTCCACGCACATTCCTGTGTTTGTATTTCGCCTACTTATATCCCATAACATCTATAGCTATGCTCTGCTATCAAAAAACATATTCGTGTACATGGGATATAGAGGCCTGCAACTCCGCTTCTTATTTATTATGTATGAGCAGCTTCTTTCACTCGGTGCAGTGCATCGGCACAATCTGAGCAAAGCTGCTGCGGATCTGGAACCACGTCGTCGGAGACCAATGCTACGAGCTTCCCCTTCCCACTGTAGCTTATGAAATGCATTACTATCGACTGCGTCAACATTCATTCATTAATTCACGATATGTCTTTACAAATCCAAATACATATATAGGTATATSAAACAAGGCCAGATAACACTCACAGTGTGGTTTACGTATGCAGTGGGAATAATGTGAGTAACGTGATTATCACAGAATTCAATTTCCTCTGCCGGCCCAATCACGTTAGAGAAACCCAACGTTGTGCTCGTATTTAACTTGTTGGCTATGTACTCCACCAACTGCCATTCCAAATTTTGTTTGATCAATCTCATGTGAACAAAAAACTCTAATATCAGTATCATGCGAAGAAATCTATAGGTTAGGAGGGATACCTTGGATGCCATGGATGTGGTGATGGCGATTGTGAGGGAGGACTCGAAAGATAACTTTTTAATCCTTGACGTACTTGTTGTCGCTCGACAGTAATCCAGGGGATCTTCGTAATGAACCATCGGTAACGGGAACAACCAAAACCCTAATTTGTTACCCCACATTGCTTGTGTTGGATTTTTCATGTTGCTAGCAAGATCCTTTCAGCATTTCCCAGACAAATGATAAGTTCAAAGGTGAATCTACAGGTCAAATATAAAATAATAGCTTTCGATGAGGGTTACCTTGAGCACTGGAGACCGTCGCGTATTAACAGCGACTAGTGCTCTAGCACGCAACTTTGATGGAAGGCAATATTCATGCTCTGCGATTCCGTCGATATTTATGGTCGTTTTTGCTGGAACTTACAAATTTCATAAAATAATGGAAACAAGAATTGTGAGTTGAGTATGAAAATGGCTACGGATAAATGGGTTTGGTCATTAAAATTAAAAGAAATTAAATAGAGGCAGCGTACGTGTAGCATTGCGCCTGCTCAGATAACGTACAAGTCCTGCAGAAATCGCTCCCATCATAACATCATTCAAAGTCTACATCAATAAATGTTTACACGTTACTCTCTGTAATCGCTCAGCACAGTGATGAACACAGACTTGTAATAATTTATAAAACGATAAAATGTACTAGCTTGCATGCAAATTTCTTTATAAAACGACAAAATGTACTAGCTTGCATGCAAATATGAAAGAAATTAGTACTCCGTTCACTGCCTTCTTGACCGAGAGTATATCCACCATGTCGAAAGTAACGTGAGCCAGGCGCTTTGAGTTACAAAATGCCGTCTTAGTAGAGTCTTCTCTCAATGGATTCATATCCTTTTTCCATAAAACAGTGGCAATATAATCGAGGGTAGTTAAAAATGTGACCCAAATAGCGGCAAGCCAACCGTAAACAGTCCGAAGAGTGCCTGATATTTCTTTGTATCTGGACTTGTTATGTTTTGGAATGGTTGGTAGGGATTTGGGATCGGAGGCTTTGTGTGTGGAGTTAACAAGAAGAGACAACAGAGACACACAATCTCCTAGAGAGTGATGGATTCTGAATACAAGGCTGCCTGCTGCCTCTCCTGATCTTGCATTCAAGACATGGACTTCCCACAGAGGTCTGGATTGGTTCAGTGGAGGAGCAGTTGCAAGAGAAGCTGTGTATTCATTCACAAAGCCTGGATTTTGTGAAAATGAAGGATCAAGGAAGGGGATAATCACATGGTCATTTATCAATACCTCTCTCAGAGACCACTTTAAATTATTGCGCCCTTCCCTTATCTACAACCAAAAAGCATATCAGAACATTACTTTCAGATAAAACTAAATGTAATATATGAAAAACCAACACAAGACC
>JZKD02S0325247.1:0-19444 GCA_000966675.3 Picea glauca | reverse complement strand
ATGGTTGTGCTCATTCGCAAGAAGATGATTACAATGAGGCTCTGAAGGAATTTTTACAATAAAAAGGAATGTCAAAAACCCTAGACATCCAAAAACCTAACCCTGGGAGATGAAGCGCCAAAAGTCATGTGGGCCCCGTTTGGGTAAGTCAGTACATCAACTTCCCGTGGTCGTAACTTTTGCATACAATCTCCGTTTTAGGCGCACGATAGCCCATTGGAAAGGTATCTTCAAAGAGATTCATTTTGGAGGATCAATCAAAGCCTTTAGCTATTTTTGAGAAGCTCGATCCCAAAAAAACATTCATTTAGGCCCTCAAAATGGCCCCAGAAGTTAAAAACTGCTAAAAATAGTAAATTGCTAAAATTGCCAGAAAATTGTTTTGAGCGAGTTGGAAAAGGTGGGTGGCCACTGATATCCACCTGATCAATCCTCCCTCCTTAGGAGGCAATGGTCTCCATTACGTTGAGTTCCCCCATCAGATGAGGAAATTTCTACTGAATTTGACCCCGAGTGAGCCACTTGCCTTGGTGCAGGAGCTGCCCTGCTTTGACGACTCGATAAAGCTAGATCTTTTTACGTCGAGTGCCCTTGATTTTTGTTTCCACAATCTGATCATTGGATGCATGTTGCATGCAGTCAGGGTTGAGCTCTGTTGGTGTCAACTACTCTGATATCTCAGAGGTGTCAAATAATGGTGGGAAATACGGTCGAAGGAGAGCCACATTGAAGACTGGGTGCAGGACAAGGAAAGGGGGAATGTTGAGCTCAAAATCGTTGTCACCCACAACCTTGGTGATGGTGTATGACCCATAATGGAGTGGGTAAATCTTCCGATGGGGCCTGGTAAGGCATTCTTTCTGTAAGTGCAACCAAATTTTGTCTCCCACCTGAAACTTATGTGGCACCCGATGTTGATCATGGCGCTGCTTGTACTTGGAATTAGAATTATGTAGAATATCCTGAACCTATTGGGATGTGTTGGATCCTCTCAATGAACCGGGTGGCTTTGTTAGCTTCTGGTGGAGCAGGGGACAAATCGATCAAGGTGGTCACCAGGGGTAGTGCAACATCCATGGGGCCCAATGGTTGGAATCCCAACCCCACCTGAAAGGGGTTGTGTCCAATTGAGCTATGCAAGGCTCGGTTGTAGCTATGCTAGACATAGGGAAGACTCTCATCCCATGTGCGAGGGTGTTTTGAATTGTACATGTGCAGGATATGTATGATCATCCGATTTACGACCTCAGTTTAGCCATCTGTCTAGGGGTGGAAGGCAGTGGATTTGGTGAGCTTGGTATCCAGCAGTGACCAGAGGTTTGACCATAATGTGTTGAGGAACTGACTATCACGGTCTGAGATAATGGTTTGTGGGATCCCAAAATGTACCCATACTCGTTCAAAGAAGAGCTTGGCAGTGGCTTCTGTTGTGATGTTCTTCTTGCAAGCGGCTATAATCGCCATCTTGGAAAAGCGATCAACAACCACAAAAACACAGTCATTACCCCTCTTGGTGGACGGGAGGTCGGATATGTAGTCCATTGAGATGGATTCCCATGACCTGTTAGGAGTAGGAAGAGGGGTGTACATGCCCTGTTTCTTAGTGGTCGGTTTGGCAATAGCGCAGGCGGTGCAAGACCTGATATACTTGACGACATCTAGTCGAAGTTTCGGCCAGTAGAAATGTTTCTGCAACACTACCACTTTCTTTTCAATGCCAAAGTGTCCTGCCACCTGACTGTAGTGAGCTTCCCAAATTAGCTTCACACGCTCGCTTGATGGAACATAGAGATGGCCCAAACGACACAACAACCCATATTGAACATGGAAATTAGCGACCACTGAGTTGGCGCCCAACATTTGGTAGGCGGTGGAGAAGTTAGGGTCTGTCTCGTAGAGGTGGGGCCATCCAAAGGTCTCGTAGCCTCAAGAGTCTAGCACTGTGGTGAGTGTCGCGACTGGAGGTCAGCTAAGGCAATCAACAACTCGATTGGTACTTCCTGTTTTATACTTGATGTTGAGGTGGAACTGTTGTAAGTATGTGGACCACTTCTAATGGCAGTCATTCTGCAATTTTCCTTGGGTTTGCATGAACTGTAGTGGCTTATGATCAATGTGGATGATTGTCTCCTTCCCAAGAATGTAATGTCTCCACTGGCAGCAGAATTGCACAATGAAGTACATTTCTTTGTCATAAGTAGGGTACTTACGAACATCATCTGATAGTGTCTCATTATGATATGCCACGGGGTGGTCGTGTTGAGTGAGAATGACGCCCACAACATAGTCTGAAGTATTTGTCTCAATCTCAAAGGGATGTTGCAGGTCCGGTAATGAAAGTATTGAGGATGAGAACAAACAATTCTTCAAGTCATCGAAGGCTTGTTGTTGGGACATGCCCCACATAAATTTTTCCTTACTGCCACCTCTAGTTACTTGGCTGAGGGCCCATGCGATATGAGAGAATCCCAACACAAACCTGCGATAGAAATTGGCAAGGCCCAAGAAGCTCCGAAGTTCAGTGAGTGTCGTTAGGGATAGCCAGTCACGGATGACCTGGATCTTGGCTGGATCCACATGCACACCATGTCAATCAATGATGTAGCCTAAGTAATGGACCCTGTCCATGCCGAATGAGCATTTTTCCAAGTTTGCATATAGTTTGTGTTGCCGCAAGGTGTGCAGAACCTATTGAATATGCTACAAGTGTTCTGCCCAAGTCTTGTTGTTGATGAGGATATCATCCATATACACCACTACAAAAGTATTGGTGAAAGGTCATAAGATATCGTCCATCATCCTCATAAAAGTTGTTGGAGCATTTGCCAAACCAAAGGGCATGACCAACCATTCAAAAAGAACTTTTTTTTACTTGAAGGCGGTCTTCCATACATCTGTCTATTCTATTGGGACCTGGTGGTAGCCAGACTTCAGATCAATCTTCCTGAAGTATTTGGCCCCCGTGAGCTAATCAAGGAGGTCGTCGATTCGGGGAATCAGGTACCAGTTTCGAACTGTGATTTTATTCAGGGCCCGGTAATCAATGCAGAGTCGCCAGGTCTTGTCTTGCTTCTGCACCAACACGATTTGGCTCCCACAAGGCGATGAGATGGGACGTATGTGCCCCTTGTGGAGCAGTTCTTGGATCTGCCTCTTGATCTCCTCATTTTCTAACAAAGAGCGGTGGTAGACTGGCCCATTGGGTAGCGGTGCGCCTGGGGTCAGATCAATGGGATGTTTGACCTGGCAGTGCAGAGGTACCCGGGTAGAAGAGGAGAAGATATCTGAGTATTCTTCCATGACCTTATCCACTTGCTTCTATTGTGTGGAGAGATTGGCCACGAAGGCCCTGGATGTGGTTGCGATCTTTCGCTCACTTTGAGAGTGAATCACGAAGAAGAGAAATTTCTCGGTCTGAGAGATGACCTTCCTACATTGTTTGGCAGAGATAAAGGAAATAACACTAGGAGGGACTACCTTGGGTATCCTGTACAATTTCCTATTCAAAGTAATAATAACATTACGAGGCTTAGACTCATATACAACATGACGTTTCCATAAATAAAGTTGGCTCAAAAGAACATTACAAACTCCGAGAGGAGAAACATCACACAATACCTCGTCTTTGAAGGGCTTCATGTTGTACGACAATCGACACTATTGGCTGATGCGGAGATCGCTTGCTTGGCAGAGACATCCAATGGTGTAGGGTTGTGGGTGCAGTATTGTCAAAAGGGCCAGCCACTTGACGACCTCTGCTGAGATGAGGTTCTTTTGGCTATCGCTATCAACGATAAAGTGCAACAAGGTGCCTTTTACCCACACCTATGAATGGAAGAGGCACTCGCCTTCTTCTGGTTTGTCTAGTTCACTGCGCTGGAGCTTGGTGGTAGCAACGGTGGCACTGGGTTCCGCATCAATGATTCGTCTTCCCCTTTCTGGTTCCAACTCAGAGTCAAAATCGGCATCTGATTTAGAGGCTTTCACTTCGGCCACCAGGGACTGCTTTGAACAACAGTCAATAGTGTTATGCCAAGGGCTCTTATGGAAGTCGCACCACTTCCCAGTATCTTTCTTTGTCTTTCTGATGTCCTTCTCTGCTTGTGGCTTGGACTAGTTGTCTTGATATTGTCCATCTTTGCCTTGTCCTTTATTCTTTGGGTTGGGGCCACCCCTTCCTGGCTTTTGCTGTGCGGGGTTCCCAGGCCCAAATTGTAGCGTCTTTTGTTTGAGCTTCTGCTCGATTTTGATGACATATCGGTAGGCCACGCCCAAGGATGAGATGTCCAGAAATTCCATTATCGTCTAGATGTATATATGCAGAGCACCACGATACTTGAGCACCAAATGTCACTCTGAATCTTTGATACCCAGCTTGGTGCACAAGGTATGGAAGATATTTGTGAACTCTGGCACTGCTTGGTCTTTTTCTTACCACAATGTGGTCCATTTGGTATACAAGTCGTCATAACTTCTGACAAGGTAGTATTGTTCCTTAATAGCATCCCTGAAGTATTCCCAGGTGGTCGCGACTATAAATAATGAGGGTTCCTCTATTTCCTTTTGCTCACATAAAGTTTCCAACCAATCTTTAACATGGGGAACAACTTTGAGGAGTGCAAAAGTAATATTTTCTCTATTCGAAAAGTTATGGACAGAAAAATACCCTTCTAGTAGATTCAACCACTTGTCTACACCATCTACGTCTATTTGACCTTCAAATATAGGAATATCAAAGTTGACTTGTACCTTGAAGGGAGCAGCGCCTCCGCTTGAGGAAGATGCGTCGCTTGTTGGTAGTCGCCAAAATATTTGTGCGAAACTATCCATCTTCTCATTCTTCTGTTGCGTGAGGGATTCCTCAAGCAACATTTTGAAAGGATCCCCTGTCTCTTCATCTTTATTTTCTCCTTCCATGAGAGGTCACTTAGGCGTGCGAGAGCTTTTGTCCTCAAGAGAAACAAGCTCGAGACCCAATTCTTTGTACCCTAACCTCGTTGGGGACATGCATTAAGACGACAAGGAGAAGACCGCTCTGATACCACTGATCCAGATTTTATGAACAAAACGAAATGAATACAAATTATTAAAAGATGCTTAACACTTAATAACAGAGATACAGTAAAATTGGTTTTCTATTCAATAAGGAAATAAGTTGAAACTGTAAAATGTAGCGGAAAACAAGCTTTTTGGAATGGTGGCGGCTTATATTTGAGAAGAGATGTGACGACTGCACTCATTTGCAAGAAGATGATTACAATGAGGCTCTGAAGGCCTTTTTACAATAAACAGGAATGTCAAAAACCCTAGACATCCAAAAACCTAACCCTGGGAGATGAAGCGCCAAAAGTCATGTGGGCCTCGTTTGGGTAAGTTAGTACATCAACTTCCCGGGGTCGTAACTTTTGCATATGATATATGTTTTAGGTGCACTATATCCCATTGGAAATGTATCGTCAAGGAGATTCATTTTGGGGGCTCAATTAAAACCTTCTTCTATCAATGGGAAGCTCGATCCCGAAAAACATTCATTTAGGACCTCAAAATGGCCCCAGAAGTTAAAAACTGTTAAAAATAGTAAATTGCCATAAAAAAAAATTGAGCAAGTCGGAAAAGGTGGGTGGCCACCGATATCCACTTGGATCAAAAAAGTTGTGTGGAATTGATCCCGATGATGAATAATGGTAAATAAACTAAGTTGGGCCCCATAAAACTCCTCCAAAACTTTTGGGCTCACTGATGACCTAGTCTCACCCCTCTGACATGGCTGACTCAAGCCTTCCTGAAGTAACTCTAGTCGCATAATAAGGGAATCCAAAAATGGGGACATTACAGTCCTCCCTTCCCAAATATTGTTTGTCCTCAGTCGATTCCACCTCAACCATATGATCAACAAGATGCACCAAACTTAAATTGAGAGTGATCCCTGGGTCCCAAACCAATCTGGATGAAGTGAAGCACCCTCTGCTCAAAGTGTTGTCCTGCAAGGTACTAGAATGAGTGGCCTCCTAAATACTATTGGTAAGTAAAGAAAACAGATACTACAAAAACTCGGTCGACTTCTGAGAAAATCGCTCCTTAAGAAATCTAATCCCATGCACTCCAGTATTAAACGCATGAAAGTAAAACCTTCTCTCCTTTGTATCAGACACTGAACTACTAAACAATGTAATCCCAGGGTCCCAAGCTAATATAAAAAAGGACCCACCATGTTGACGCTGCACCACTCTGATCATAATGAATTGATCAACATGCTCAGATTGTACTCTCCTCTCCTCGACCCCCAAGCTGAAATCCTTGAAAGGACTGAACTCACTATCCCGGATCATGGTTCACCAAGGCATCTAAGTGAAATTGAAGCCTGTCAATCCATGACGATCCTCGATCCCGAGTATTGTGAGGGGAAAGAAAAACTCCACAACTCCTCTCAAAATATTCCCACAATGACACAAACCAATCACTGCCTCAATTAGGTCGGTCATCAACCTCATCTGAGACAATCCATCACTTAGATGAATTCTAGGATCCCACCTCCACATTGTAAGTCCAACACTCCCAATACCTGCCAATTGTTGTTGTGCCCCACCAATAACCATCAGAGTCCAAATGAGCCAAATCCCCAATGTGCAATCTCTATAGCAGATAATGCCATCCACTACTTTGCTTGCTGCAATCTCTATGAACCGATCCAAATAAGTCTGGATCTCATCCTATGCACTCAACACACTGATCACAGAGTCCAAATGGATGAACTTTATCATGGACACAGTGCCCGCTATCTCATCCCACTATCTTGAGTAATCATCTCATGTCATGTTGTATACACCGAGGGCATCAAATAACAACAACATGTGCCTCAGGAACTGCATGAAGGACTGGAAGGTGACTAGTGCTTTGGTCATTCCCAAGGGCATGACCAAGAACTCATGATGATGCTGAGAATAGACCTGTGAGTACCCTGCTCCTTGGCCCAAGCCTGATGATATACTAGATGAAAATCAATCATTGAGGGGTACAATGCTTGTTGAGGCTCATTCACCCACTCACCGATCATGGGTAAACTCAACCCAATTGTATACTCAATGAATCTGTTAGGAGGTCTCCCTAGAGGAAACACTCCAAAACTATGTTGTGCACCACCATGTGCCAATGTATAATCCTGTATACTGTGACATACTCCTATGTCCCTCTGTACCATATGATTCCCTGTATGTGCTACTGAATCCAACGCTCTACTGATGATGACTAAAAATGTACCCCATAGTGTGTCCATGTCCATCATGTTCCGATCTACCCAATCCATTGACACATATTCTTCCTCGTGGATTTGTCCATAAGGAAGGTGCTCAACCATCTCCTTTGTAGCTAAACTCTGACCCTCTAATGAGCTCTCCAAAATAAAGGGCTTCTGACCCCCACAATGCCAAATCATAGTGCAATCCAAACTCTCCTAGAGTAGTTGCAACTTGGATTACTCCTCATTCAGACACATCAAAAGAGGCTCCTCCCTCACATCATGCTTGACACTCACACCCTCTTGTGTCATGACTACCAAAGATGATGGAGTCCCTACTATAAGTGGTGAAGAGAGTGCCACACTTAGCTGATAATGTAGCTCCTCAACCTCTCTTTCATTGTCCTCAACAAACTTGAGAACAAGATCCCTATCCATAAACAACTACAAGTAGTTTGAATTTAGTTTCTCTAGTGCATCATTGATGAGGCGCAACTAAGCACTAGTGACTCCACTTACCAGTTCACTATGTCTTTCCTCCATTTGAGCTCTCCACATAAGATCCTCAACGAATTGATGAGCTCCATCGGTCCTAGTCAATACCTATTTGATATTAACTTCGATCACCAACAAGAAATCCTCTAGATCATGCCATGCTAGAAGCCTCTGTCCAACCACATACAAATGGTATGAGTTGTCATCTGTAAGAATATTCCCCTCATCAACATCACCCAATGCACTAGGTGATACCATGCTACGATGGTATTGATGTGTGACATCATCCTCACATAAGGTTTTTGGTTGGTTGTCACCTCCAAGTTGAACTCCTACTCTAGTACCTTCCACGCATGGTTCCTAGACAAAAGGATCCATGTCCCTTGATGGTCTCTCAAACACACATCCTCCGTTATATGTGGGTATCATACATCCTCATCATCATAAGAATCATAAACAAGGTATGGTGTTGAATGATCATCATAGTTAGGTGCTAACACACCCTCATAATCATAAACATCCTCAACATAGGTGCCATCAATTTGTCCAACACAGGTTTCGTTTTCATGGTCCTCGAAGTCATAATAAGTGGGGAAAGATGTTGCCCCTTCATCATCGATACTAGCGACAAATCCCCCCAATATACTAGTGTCGACGACCTCATCATAGACTATTGCTCGGTCCTCCTATACACACACCTCCTTATCATGGTGAGTTGGATGCTCCTCCACATGGATATGTGCTTGCGCCTCTAACAAGTCCACCTATTCATCTTGCTTACCTATTCTCCACTTCTGCTCTAGACTTTTCAAGAGTTCTTTGTTCCAATCTTTGTCCTCGAATTTGATGGTGCAATAGGCTTCTAGTGACATGGAATTATGGAATTCCTCATCCAATGCTTGATATTCTTTGCAATAAGTGATGAGTTCGATATCCTTTCTAAATTCCTTTGAGCTTGCTGCCAGATCCATCATACTTGATTAAAGAAATTGTGATATTTTAACCATGATTTTTTGTTTAGACTTCATTTTTCTTTCCTGGGAATGTTGTCCTTATCATCAATTCCCTGTTGCAGATTTTTACTTCACCAAATTTCCCCATAAGCTGGAAAGATCACTAACTCTAATACCATTCTAATATCCCCAACCAAATCTGTTTTTTTTGGTTGGGAACTTTTGTTAAATACTTGTGAAACAACTTGTGAGATCCCCTTAACAATTACTGATAGGTTTGATGCTTATTTACAGATGGGTTTAGTGCTAATTTGGCTTGTGTATTCGGTCAAACAGTTTTTTGTCATACATTGTTTCCACTATAAACCCTTTGTTCTATTTGTTGTAGCTTACTCTAGGTGCAGGGCTTTTGACAAACACTTGGCTAACATACTCAGACCACAATTCCAAAGCCCCCTGACTGTTGTTGTTCTTTTAATTGTTTGTTCATTTACATTTCAGTGTAGTTTTCAATGTATAAAGGGGATTTTGTGCCAAATAAAAATGCACATAAAGCATACAAATGATAACACAAATATTGTAATGGAAATAACTGCCAAATAATAGTGATAACACCAAAAATTTGGATACATAAGTTATTTATTTGACTGACCTGTTACAAACTTGGCAACCCATGAGGGTCGAAACAACTTCCCAAGGGAAATATAATTTCCATAGTACCTAAATCGGTCCAACAAGAGATATTCAACCCTCCTTACATTAAAATCGGCCCACACATTTACCAAAACTCGACCCTGTAGTTAAGGTCTTAGTCCAACAAGGCATGAAATCGGTCCGAGTAATATAACTCACCCCCAACAGTGAAAAACTCAGCCTCTTTTACACAAAACTCGGCCAACAAACAAGGGACTCGACCCTAGCATAAAAACCCTACCCAAGAATAATAGATTCACCCCTTTTGTTGAGTAACTCGACCAACAAGGAGGGAATTCGTCCCCAACATAAAAAAACTCGATCCCTAGCAACTACAAACTCTACTACACAATTGAAATCCATCCAACAACCAAAGAGTTAACCCTCCAAATCCATACTCAACTTCTACATGAAGATAACTGCCACACACAAGAATACGACCCAACGACAAGGAAAACATGCCTTCATTGAAGCCCCAATATGTTGGAAAAAGGTAGATATAACTCCCTCTGTAAAAATAGATTCAAATGGAAGAACTGGGTGGCCTTCCCAATCAAGGGCTAGGGTGGATATCTCACCACCAGAACAAAGCTTGGCCAGCTAAGGTGGATCTCTCACCACATAAATTGAACCTAGGTTTTGTCACCTAAGCCCTCAAAATGCTAAGCTCCAAGAGGTCGAATACAAACTAATCAATCAACATAACGGGAGAATATGAGCCCCTATCTCTCTTTTATACCCCCTTTCACCTTTTTCCCTAAAAGTGACTCTTAATTCTTCTTTAATATTTTCTCATAAAATCACTTTATTTATAATTAATTCACCTTTTTAACCCCATAAAATGATTAATTCACCTTTATGACTTCTCCAACTAGTAAAAGTCATTTTTCATCATCCCATTGTGTAGATATTTTTGCCCTGATTCCAACGAGCTATTACACTAGGGTTTTTCTCCAAGAAAGAAACTCCAAATAGTACCTTTAGTGTTATTAGTTAAAATGTGCCCAATAATAACCTCGTTTTATGGGAATTGTCAGAATGCAACGAAACCAAGAACAAGCTGTGCGGAATTGATCCCGATGATTAATAATGGTAAATAAACTAAGTTGGGCCCCATAAAACTCATCCAAACCTTTTGGGCTGATTGATGACCTAGTCTCACCCCTCTGACCTGGCTGACTCAAGCCTTCTGAAGTAACTCTAGCCGCATAATTAGGGAATCCAAAAACAGGGACATTACACATTGTAATACCTCCTGGTACTCCTCGTCAGAACGTCCTCACTGAAATCCAATAAGTACTCATCCATATCTACCAACATATTCCAAATCCAGTCGCCTAAAATAGACAACAGAAACTACAAGTGCCACCTATGCCAACTACCCCTTATTATTATATTATTTCCTTTTAACTACATAGTCGACCTATTTATTACCTGTTAACTACCAAGTGAGGATATTCCATAATTATGACCACATTACATTCATTATCTCCTGGGGTACCTCCATACGAACCCCATATTATCCTCCCTTGGTACATTTAAATAACAAATAATTCCTAACTTATGTAGATAGGATTTTAAACTATTTCAAGTTTTATATGGGAAAAGTGTGGCAATGTGATTCTTATGATGTTATACATGAACAAAAAAGTTTGAATAAATCTATACCATACCTTTATCATGACAACGTGAAATTAGAAACATTGGGAAACAAAGAGAGAGGGAGAGATGTACACGAGATTAAGGAAGGAAGTCAAATACAACTTGAAACAATAACAAAAAGTCAAAAGTGAAACAATATCAAGCACTACTATTCCAACTGGAACAAAGAAATATAATGTAGAGCTTGAGGTTATCACAGTCGATAAGAATGAATTTTTGAATAAAGTGGACCAAGTTGAAAAATCAATAACCACCATGGATGTTAAGAAGGATTGTAATGAACCAACAATTCAAGCAAATCAAAATCACATTGTAAATGAGGAAATATTGTTAGTTGAGACCCCATATAAGCAAGAAGTGTGAAATAAGAGAAAGGCAAAAGATAAATCAAGCAAACATGTTTCCTCATTACTTAAAGAGCGTATTTGATGAAATCAAGTGAACTAACCCAAAGAAGCTCAAATTGCAAAGCTAGACAGGTCAAATAGTAGTATATATCCCAAGGAAGTCCATAAGACTATAGAAATGGTCAAGGCTTTATAGTTGCCAACTGAAGAACAAGAGGAGGACAATGATGAAACTTCTTTATTTTTGAAGGAGCATTTTAAGAAAACAATGTCTACATTACCTTCAATATTGATCAATTTAGCCCTAACTACATGTCTCTAAAATTTCTTTGGAAAATCCTCTCTTAGAGCATGGAACCTTTGAAGATTAAGCATGAAGAAGTATCATCAAAATCTAGTACATGTGTATTCTCTAAGATGATTGAAGTTAAAAACATCTCAAGCCAATTTAGAAAGAAACAATATCCTTAGGTCTTCCCAAAGAGGCGAGCATACCTAAGGTTCTTGATAGTAATTGATCATAAAAAGAAGTAGTTTAATATGTATGTCTTTTGGCTACAATAGTTAAAGATGAATCTAATATTGAAGCTCGTGAATATAATGCCACTATTGTTTATGTTGATTTAAATCAAATACATGTTGTGGATATGGTATAATGACATAAGCAAACTAGAGAAGTTGTATCAAAGGAACATGTCCATGCCATAATGGATGTTGGAAAGCTTTATAAGATGGTCAGAATATTGGTTGAGCAATTAAGGCAAGAGAAAGCTATTGATAAAGATAGAATGATTGAGATTCATAAGTTGAGGGATAAAACGATTGTTCTAGGATAAACCATTGATGAAGGCCAAAGTGTTGGATCAAAGCATTAAGGGAAAAATTGAGCATTCTAGATGTAGATAATGTGTAAACTAAGGAGTTAGTTACTACCTATGAAGAGAAGAAAATGTTGAGCTAAGAATGCTAGGTTAAGGAGAAAAATTATTAGCTTAGTTGAAATGTTAATAGTTTGATCAATGAGAAGAAGATAGTTGAAGCATAAAGTTCTTAGAATTTCAAAGATTGCAAAAGAAATTAATGAAATTGTTCCTCCCAAAAAATCTCTTTCTAATATATTGCAGTCTCCAAAGTGTCTATCTATAGGAGATAAAACAATATATTTATCAAAGTTGTGAGGAGAATCTCGATGATTCAACTGAGTAGATAGCTTCTCTCAAAAGTAAAATTTTTTAACCTTTTTTATAAGATCCATGAATTAGAAGGTAATGTGGTAATGGAGAAAGAAAAGGTAGTTGTCTTGAATTTTACTTTGGAGGAGAGGAAGCTAACAATTCGAGATCTATAATGTGAAATATCTTAGGAGGGATAGGATCTTAGAGCTTCTAACCAATCTATTAAGAAATTGAAAAAGTCTTTAGATTGTGCTTTAAAGCATGTTTGAAGTAAGAAGTGTATGATCACTGCTAGACATATGATATGGGACAAGATCACCAATCAAATCAATCAGTGCAAATCTTATTTTGATGCTTTCCATCAAAGCGAGTGTTTAATGCAACATGTTCAATTGGACATTAATAAACCATGGGAAGAATTGGCTCATAAACTTGAAATTATTCATTGTGTGATCAAATTTCTCACTAATATGTCACATCAAGCTTTAGTACCTTATGGAATCAATGACAAAACAACTAAGATAGTTAGTGCTAAAAGGGTGTATACTAAAAGGAAATTGATATAGACAACTCATAATAAGTGCAATGTGGTGGATCGAGCTAATAAATCTTTAAAAAGCAAGCTTACTCTGTTATGTAAACTTGGTTTACCCAACCCCTTGGACTCCAAAATAAAGACTACTTCACACATAATATTATAATTAAGATCTAATGGCCCACATAAAAAATATTGAAGGATTGGGAGACTAGACGAGAATTCTCATCATACAATAGATAGTTGTTGAACTACAACTTTATTTTAAGTTACTCTTATATGTTATTAACATTTATGAATCACAACCTCTGATTTCATTTCATTTGTCTGCTAAAATGGATATTTCCCATGGGAAAATGCATGGATGAAGATAGCAAGGTTGCAATTTCGTGACTTGACAACTTCTCATAAGGATGCATCGTCATCAACAACCAAGAAAATAACGGGTTAGGAATATTGTAATGGATGCACAGGATGAATAAGTACTCCTATATTCTTGGAATAAGTATGACGTGATGTGTATGCATGACCAAACTACCATGGGGCATCCACATTGTTTATTTTTGGATGGTTGGTTAGAAATATCAAGAAGTAGTTGATTGCTAGAAGTTATTAAGAAAGGAACGGAATCCATTCCAAGGGATTAACATTTTTTAAAGAGAAAGAGCTTTCATTTTGTTTGGTTAAGAGAAAGAGCATGTATTAAAAAACCTTAAGTGGAGCATTTACACAATCCTTCTAAAATTTAAGGATTCACCACTTTGTCTTTCATTCTACATTTCCTTTTGTGTTTTGTATACAACATCTTAAGTTCTACATAACTTTTCTTCTAGCTCTATTTTGTGTGGCCTTTGGGCATGACTCTTATTATTCACAATTATAAGATGTAATTATGGGTTTAGTCCATTTGTTAATTGTTACTATCATTGTTGTGTGAAATTGATGATCATTTTATACAATCCATGATATTTATTATCACTCTATATCATTGTTATGAAAATCTCCCCAATACTTTGAGTATGCATATAATTATGAGCATATTCTAATGTGGTTTATGATATTTATTGTCATCCCACATTTACGAGATGACTACTCTTACATGCTTTGAATGTATATGAAGTTTTCCTCATGATCCTATGAAGGACATTGAACTATTGGATTCATCTACCAATACATTTAGACTCTTGTCCATAAATGATAAATACCACCATACCTCTTTAGTATTTATGGTACATTTGTGAATCTTTCAGTATCAATGACTACCACTGTTATTGGTACTTGAAGCAACTGTTTATCTTTAAAATCTTCCAAGTCCATCATACTTATTGCCTCATATATTTGTTGGTCAATATAAAAATGCCTTTGAATCTAACAATCTTGTGTTTATTTCCCTTTCTCTATTTTAATAAGTTTTTTCTCGTTCTTTAAAACAAAATATGTAAAATTTGAGTGATCATGAGCTTAAAAGAATATCTTTAACATTGAGGGATACCCCCTCCCATGTTAGTCTAAAGTGGGGAGGTTCTTACAACTCCACTGTGTTATCAAATGAAGTTGTCATGGGTATTATGTAGTTTTTACAAGTCGATCAACTCCTTTGTTTGCACAGGAAAAAGCCATGAGCAAAATGCAGCATTCAGAGCAGTTCATTTCGAGCTTGAAATACAAGCAAGCAGACATGCGCGACTTTCAACGATGGAGATCCCATGTATAGTTCATACCAACAGTCAGATCGAGCAAACAATAAGTCACGACCGCCAGATCTCATTGGAGAGAGATCGATGGTGGGGAGGCATTGCGGGGATCAAGAAGCAAATTAAAGTTTCTGTAAGTTGTCAGCCAACAATCGCTCAGGATCATTGATCTTGATAGATCAACAGATCAATGGTGCATATTGATCCCGCTATGAACGAGCATCTTCGCATTGCAGGGATCAGGAAGGAAATTAAAGAGTGGGCGAGTTGAGTCTCTGAAATCAATCGTGGCCATTGATCTTCAAGCAAGGGACACGTGTCAGGAGATCTCATACTCCAGGAGGAAGCAAGGAGAAGCTGAGTGAGTAAAGGACTCCCGAAGGCCTGAAGCTTGGATTTCATATGGACCGTCCATCAACGAGGACATGTGGCGCTAGATCTATCACTTCAGAGACTTAGCACTCTGGAAGTTTTGTGAAGTGAAGCACTAGAGCAAGAATTACTCGAACTCCCGAAGTGAATCTCGATCGTCCAAAACAAGAAGACACGTGGAGGCAGATCTCTCACTTCGGAGATACGACACTCTGGAGGATTGTAGGAACTATGCATTGAAATGGCCTGAAGCCTGAACTCCCGAAGTAATCATGGACCGTTGATCTCAAATCAACAAGAGTCATTGATCTTTGTAGCAGGTAAGAAAGGAATATCACCCGAAATTCCCGAAGTCTCGAGGTGATGAGAGGCTGCCACATCAACCGGGAGGAAGTTACTTTAGGAGATTTAAATCCAAAACTCCCAAAGCCCGAAGTGTCGAAGTGTTGAAGACACATGGAACTCATCCATCAGTAGTTGTGACAGCACATGACGTCAAGCCACCACGTCAGATTCGGGAGATCGTCCTCCAGGAGATATTATTGCTCAGCATTCAAAGCTCCCAAGTGCCAAAATTAGCTCCATCTCTGAACATGGTTAAAAGGATTCTGGGGTTGGAAGACGGATAAATTTTAGCAGGGGCGCTAAAATAGCAGGGTTTCTTGGATCGCAAGTTGCGACAAGATTGACGACCACACTTCATTACGGGGACAAAAAGTGCTCGAACGCTAAAATATTAGAGCGGTCCCGCAATCGAAACCACAATATAACTAAAGACGTATGTGGTAGTTGGTGGTGAATTGCGGATCCAAACCTCCCTTGGCAGCTTCCATAATCATGTGCTTATATATGTTATAATCCGAGAGCAGCGCGTGGCAAAAAACTAGGCATTAGGCCTCATCCTGATCCCAAGGAGAAATCAGTTAATGAAAGAAGGATCGATGGTTGAACAATCAACTACCCCCTTAAATGGAAGCATGTGGCGTTTGGCCGAGGAGACAAAATATTGTCAGCCTGAAGTACCACGGAGGGCAGTTTTTCCTACAAACCCATACTAAATAGAGTTTCCTTATGACAGAAGGAACATGATAGACAAGAGAAGACACGCGACACTGGAGAAGAGGCGCCCAAGCAGCAAGACATGCCTATTGTTTTGAATATAAAAGACATCAGAGGAATGATATCGAAGGGGGGGGGTTCATGCCCAGACCGAAGGTGGTTTTTAGAAATGTTTATGAATGTATATTTCAGTTTGTAAGCCGGAGGGGCATGTAGCTGTAATTTGTATTGTTATTGAAGAGTCATATGAGTTGTTTCATCGTATTTGTCTTCTATGTTCTTTGTTCTATTTTTCATCTTGTTTGAATGTGTTGTTGATTTTAAGGATTAAAATTTGCCTTTGATTGACAGATTCATGATGCGGTAGAGGATCTATTGTAAGCTTGCCTATTTATCATTGTTTACTGTTCAAACACATCTACATTCTCTTTGCAAAAAGGATCTCTGCTTAGTGAATATTCGTCTTTATGTTATTCTCTTATTCTTATCTTCATCATTATGCAAATATTTTGTCTGATAGGGAGCTTAAATGCCTTCACTGAGTAGACTTTTTATGACTCCATAGCCCAATGGTCCATCACTGATCTACAGTGGTATCTTTTGTCCTTCCCTTTCTTTAAAGTATTGTTGACCCACCTATTCAAAACCAAGCTTATCTTCTACATTTTGATGGGTACTGGGCTTATCCTTTAGTAGTCTGAGGGTGACTCTTAGTGCTAACATTAATGGCGATGTTGTCAGGGATGGAAGTGAAGATATCTTCCCCGGGAGAATGACAATGAAGAGATCCAGTTTTAGACGGTGAACTGAAGCTGGACACATTATTCTGACTGCTCATCTTTCACCATGGCGACTCCATTGTTCGAAAATCTATTGGCGACTCCACTGGTTTGAAATGGACAAGATTTTAGCTCAGAGGTATGTTTTCTGTGATTTTTCAAAGATAGTTGGTTTCCCTAATCCAAAGCCTAGTAGAGATGAATGGGAAAGTAGCCTTCCTAAATTTTGAGGAGAAGAGTGGGAGGTACCAACTGAACATTTGTTGGAGTTTCATGATTTTATTCATTGACTTCAGATCATGCATGAAGATGTTCAGATTAATTTTTTCAGGTATTCGTTAGAGGGGATTGCTCGTGATTGGTGTCGATCTCTTCCCATTGCAAGCATCAACTCTTTGACAGGTTTTCATGCAACTTTCAATTCGTTTTGTAAAGAGTATTTTTCAGCTGAGTATCTTTATGAAAACTATTGTGATGAGTTTTCTTTGCTTCATAAAGATTTTGCTAGTCACGAAAACCATATTTGTGATGAATCATTTATTGTGGAAGAAATCATTTGCCATGAAGATCAAGAGGTGTTGAATGATATTCATTATGATAGAAATAACATAGAAACATCTGACATCATATCAGATGTATCTGTTGTTTTAAATGTTTACGAAGATCAACATCTCTGTTTTGAATATTCTGATGTCGAAGAGCAAGTGTATACAACAATAGATATTTCTCTTGACTATGAAGCTGAGATACATGATAAGCTAGTTAAAAAAACTAGGGAATATTCCTCTCTATTTTTTCCAAGCTTTTAAGAATTGAAAGCAGATTTTGTTTGTTGCTCTTATGAAGAAAGTGCAGAGGATATTTTTGATCTTGAAACATATGTTTTTGGCAGCCCTGCTTATGATGAAAAAGTTATTTCAAATACTGACCAAGGACAACTAAATTTTGATGAATACCCCAGTGAAGATGATGAAGAGAAGAGTTTTTTCATGGCTTCTTTGGAACCTCGTAGCATGGTTCATGTATATGATAATTATGGATTTGATCCTTGGGAGAGCCATGGAGGAGAAAAGAAAGAGCTAAATGTGCAACTTATCTCATCTCTAACACTTACAAATGAGCAGATACCACCTAGGATTAGCAAGCTTGCATCAATCCTTTATACACCTGTACATGATGAAAACATCAAACAACAAGTGAGCAATGATGAAATAAAGGAGGTAACTTTTTACCAGTTTAGCATGCCTTATTATAAATTTTATAACCATGTGGGTTTATATATGGAGTTGAACTTTCTAAAAGCATTGGAGCCTGCAAAATTAATCATCTTATCATCATTTGGAGGTATTGTTAGTATTCCAAATCATGTTTTCATTCTACTATCATACATCCCTTACCTTTTATGGATCATTTGCAGTGAAAATAATAATTTTTTTACCAAACAATTTGGGTGGCTTTGGTGGAAGTTTGTTTTCACCTGAACTTTGTAAAGGTTAGTTAGAATAGGGTCTTGTATATAAATAAGCACGTATGCAAGCTTTTCAGTTTTCAGTTTGCTTTTAGTATTTGAATAAGTGACCCCATAGCCCTAGGATAAGACACTGAAGTTGATTGTTCTTGGCAGCTCACAGGGAGCATGCCATCCCCTATTGAGCCAATGTTATCACATGAAGTTGTCATGGGTCTTATGTAGTTTTTGCAGGTCGGCCATCTCCTTTGTTTGCATAGGAAAAAGCCATGAGCGAAATGCAACATTCAAAACATTCCATTTCGAGCTTGAAATACAAGCAAGCAAACATGCTCAATTTTGAACGATGGAGATCCCATGTACAATTCAGATCTGCTGTCGGATCGAGCAAAGAATAAGTCATGACGACCAGATCTCATTGGAGAGAGATCAACAGTGGGGAGGCATTGCAGGGATCGGGAAGCAAATTAAAGTTTTTGCAAGTTTTGAGCCCATAATCGCTCAGAATCGTTGATCTTGCTAGATCAATAGATCAACCGTGCATATCGATCCCGCTACGAATGAGCATCTTCGCATTATGGGGATCGGGAAGGAAATTAAAGAGTGAGCGAGTTGAGTCTCCACAATCACTCGTGGTCATTGATCTTCAAGAAAGGGACACGTGTCAGGCAATCTCGTACTCCGAGAGCAAGCAAGGAGAAGTTGAGTGAGTAAAGGACTCCCAAAGGCCCGAAGCACGGAGTTCATCTGGACCGTCCATCAACGAGGACACACAACGCCAGATCTATCACTTTGGAGACTCAACACTCTGGAAGGTTTGCGGAGCGAAGCACTAGAGCAAGAATTACCCGAACTCTCGAAGTGAATCTCAACCGTCCAAAACAAGAGGACACGTGTAGGAAGATCTCTCACTTTGGAGATACGACACTCCAAAGGATTGTAGGAACTATTCATTGAAAAGGCCTGAAGCCTGAACTC
>JZKD02S0325214.1:8430-19445 GCA_000966675.3 Picea glauca | reverse complement strand
ATCCTATCATGCATGAGAGCTATGTTGAACAATATGCTTTAGATGCTGATTTTAAAGAAGTATATGCAACTTTGTGTCATTCTAACCATGTTGAGGAATTGGATTACCATGTGCACGATAATCTTTTGTATCATCTTGGCAAGCTATGTATTCCACAGGGTGAAAGAATCAACATTATAAGAGAAGCTCATTCTTCTCTTATTGTTGGTCACTTTGGTGTAGGCAAAACGATGGCTAATTTGCAAAGGTATTGCTATTGGCCTAAAATGAATGAAAGTGTTTCAAGATATGTTAGAGGATGTTCGTTATGTGCTACAAGCAAGCCTAGGAATAGAAAGTTGGGTTTGTATACTCCACTTATGGTTCCTTCTTGTCCTTGGGAAATCATTTCCATGGACTTTGTAGGAGGTCTACCTATGTCTAAGAAAAATCATGATTATCTTTATGTTGTGGTTGATCGTTTTAGCAAAATGTGTATTTTGATGCCTTGTAAGAAGCAGGTTACAGCTGAGAAAACAACACAAATGTTCTTTCAGCATGTTTGGGTACATTTTTGGTTTCCTAAATCCATTATTTCTGATCGATATTCTCGATTTATTGGGAACTTTTGGTCAAGTTTATGGGCACTCATGGACACCAAACTAAAAAAAAGCACAGCTTTTCATCCGCAAACCGATGGTCAAATAGAAGTGGTTAATAAAACAGTGGTGCATCTTCTTCGTGGTTATTGCAACAAGCATCCTAAACTTTTGGATGAGCATTTACACTACATTCAACATGCTTACAACCGGGCTAAGCACTCTTCAACTCAAACATCGCCATTTGAAGCATGTTTTGGCTATTTTCCCAAATCTCCTATAGATTTTATCTTTGGGAAAGATATTTCCATTGATGGTAAATATGACATTGATAGGGCAGAAAAGTTCATTGAACAAATTCAGTTGATACATCAAATGGTACAAGAACAGTTGGAAAAGAGTCAAGCCAAGTACAAGACAAGACACGACAAGCATCGTGTTGATCATAGTTTCCAATTTGGAGATGAAGTTTGGCTTTACATTAGCAAGGAGAGGATTAAAGGAGAAGGTAAAAAACTGAAACCAATTAGATATGGCCCTTTCAAGGTTCTTGAAAAGATTGGTAACAATGCCTTCTGTTTGGATTTGCCTCCTTATATGCAAATGTATGCAGTTGTCAATGTTGAGAATTTGAAATTGTATGAGCCTCCTTTGATTGATGATCAAGGAGAGCATGTTCAGATTCCTTCTATAGATGATTTCTCACCAGAATATCTTACAGAACTGCATGAAGACACAATCCTTGACAGGAGGATGAGAACTTCAAAACGGGGAAATGTGGAATATCTTCGAATTGGTCTTAAAGACACAAATCCAAGCAAGACCAAGTGGATTGAGGTTGGAAAGGTGAGGGAACTATACCCTCATATTCAGATAGACTGAAAATAGTCTTTTGGAGGTCCAAAAGCTTCCCAATGGGGAGGTGTGATCCAGGGGATCAAATTTTTCTCAATATTCAAAGTTCTCATAATCACTTCAAATCGAACGGGTGCGTAGGCCTCATCGTCACAAACCCAATTCACTTCGAATGGGGTCAAACGGAAATCGGATGAGTGAGATATTGCGTTATGTTCGATTTGCCAAATAGGCAAAAATTTGTTGACTGTACAGTCCATACAAGTGATGATGTGGCAAGGCCGTACGCTGACGTGGCAGTTGATGATGTGGCAGGGCCATACGCTGATGTGGTAGATGATGATGTGGTAGGTGCTGAGTGGGCAGTCGAGGATCGACATGGTCGAATCACCTTTCGACACATGGCATGGTTATTGACCAATATAGTGGTGCCACGTGGCCCAGACGTGGGCTGCCACATGGCACCGTTTTGTGGTTGGCAAAATATAACATGGATTCTGTGGGGTTCGAACCCTGGACCTCCCCACCACATATGGCAACGACTTGGCAAAGGTCGCCCAACCAGTGTGCCACCACTTATTCCTTGTTATATATGTCATACCATAATTATTTAAGTTTGAATACTTTATACTTTGGGGCGCGTTCGGGTTGGGGCTTAGCCCCAGCCCCCGGTCGCACTTACATTGCCATATGACCATACAGTGAGATCCAGGACCATGGAAAAGGGCACGATTTTTAGTTTTCAAACGGTTAACACCAAATACGCGCCACTAGTCACACTTGTATGTGCCCGTGGAATGAGCCCCTTTGGTGCGCGGGAGACGTGGCCACATGGCCCCATGATCCCAACACCTCCGAGGTTAGGGGGCTAGGTTCCCTAACCGTTCTATAGATTTGTGTGTTTTGCGGGTATGTGTGGGGTGCTGGGTTTAGGCACGGAAAAATGTGCAGAGGCTAGGTTGGACACATAGAGGTGCATTTTGGCGAACCAGAGACAACAAGTTTGAAGGGGAAACTTCTAGGAAGCCTATCTTCTTCAATTTTTGGCCAAATTAGGTGCCAAAAAAGCCCAGCTAGGGGTTTTTGGACATTCTTGAGCCATTGGAGCTATCTATTTGGCATTTTGAACATTGTAAAGCATTGATTTTAGCACTTTGAGAAAATAATATAAAAGATCCATTAGGAGCTAGACCAGGAGATGTAGCCCAAGAGAGGGGTGAACTCCTTTATCATTTGTTGTGTTGTGTGTTTACTGTTCACAGTTATTTGCTGCTTATTATCTGCATCTTGAATGTGAAAGTTTCTCTAAAATTTGTGTTTGCAAATTGATCATTTTGCCTAAACACACTTAATTAAAAACTTGCAAAATATTCAAGATACAAGCCTTCTTCATTTTTAGATCGGTCATTTTTAGATCTTTATTCATTACAGGTACATAGTTATGATTATTTCAAGTTAGGGTTGTTGACTAATCCAAAACTAGTCATGTGAGACTAAAGAAAATTTTGATGGAAATGCTAGTCTCTTGTTGTTAAAGTTAAGGAAGGTTTGTAGGTATTTCATCATATACAACAGGTGTATTACAGAGTTACAAATCATTTGGATGATTAAATTGACGAGGGATTTTGGTTAAGGTACATGTTGGGTACATGGTTGAGACAAGTAGTTGATGAGTTGGCACGCACATGAGGTGTATAGATGATGATGTTGGTACATATTGATGAGTAGGTGACACATGATTGGTACATACTTGGTACATAGTTGATGCACTTGTTTATGGTACAGGTTGATGCATGGTTTAGGTTTATTGGTACATGTTTACAACATTATATCTCACAGTGATAGTGTGACAGTGGTTCCATCATTCTACTTATACTTCAGGGAAGTTGGACGAGGCAAGGACAAGTGGTTGTAGCCACCTTCCGGTTGTAGTTGGAGAAAATCGGGGGTTGCTGCCTCCTTCTGGATATAGCCATAGAATTGGGGAGTTGGAGCTTCCCTCAGGTTGTAGCTTGAGAAACTAGGAGGCTAGAGCCTCCTTCCAGTTGCAGCTGGAAACCAAAGGAAGTTGGTGCTTCCAATGAATGTAATTCTTCAAGACATATAAGAAAAAACATTCCATGGTTTTCTCCCGCTTTGGGTTTCCATGTGAAACACTGGTGTACTTTGTATGTGTATGATTGTTCATTTGTTCATTGCTCATTATTGGATGATAATTCTACATTGATATAACACTTGGATTATTTGGTTAAAAAGGATAATTATTTCTCTATTATTTATTCACCCCCCCTTCTTAGTAATCCAACAGTCAACTCCCCATCCAAGCGATAAACAATCTCAGCCTGAAGATTGTTGTCCTCATATTGACCAGGATCATAGGTTTGGCTTCGTTGCACTAGGCATCGAGGCCGCTCATGTTCTATGCAGTAGAGTGCTTTAGACCCACACTATATGACCGGTGTACCTCACTACTGGAAAATATGAAGAGCCAGTTGACAGAGTGAAAACAGGGGAGTAAGAGGAATTTTGGGTTTACCTCTATCTTATGTAGTTTTTTCTTTGAGCAGGTTCCAATTTTGGGACCTAGAGTCGAGATTCTTCCGAGAGGACCTCACGATCTAGCCATGGCACGATGGACTGACGTAATGAGATGACAGGGGGGAGGTAGGGTGCCCACACCCTACAACGAGGATTTCTTCTACTGGTGGCAGTGACAGGTCATCACTCTGGATGACTATCCCTATGCAGGGTATGACTTCAGAGNTGGTCTTGAGAGACTTGTTGACAACCTCTACTTGTCCATTTTCCTAGGGGTAATAAGGATAAGAATGACCATGTCTAAACCCCATCTTAGATGCTATCTCTTCCATCATTTCATTCTGAAAGTTATTGTTGTAATCAGTGATAATATCACTCGGGATACCAAACCAGGTGATAATTTGATTGAATATGAAGAAGGCGGAAGTCTTCCCATCAGATTCAATTGTAGACATGGCCTCGGACCACTTCGTAAAGTAGTCGATGGTCACGATAATGTGTTGATTCCCCCCAGCCGAAGTTGGGTTGCAATCCATGAAGTCCACCCCCCACTTGGTGAAGGGACAAATGATAATTACTGGGTGAAGAGGGGCTGGATCCGAGCACATTTTCCGAGTGAACACTTGGCAGGGGTGACACTTGTTAACCACTTCAATACAATCTTTAAAGATAGTAGGCCATAAATAACTGGCTCGCAATTTTTTTTGGGTTGTCGCAAGCCCAGACAGATGACCACCATAAGCCCCAATGTGGCAATCATTCAGGACTGACTCGGCTTCTCCATGAGTTAAACAATGACTCAAGATATTTTCTATTCCTCGATGATACAAAGTGTTTTTGACGATATTATAATTATTATCTTGGTATCTTACATGTCGTCGGTCATCTCGTGAGAGATGCTGAGGGAGCTTCAAAGTTTGAAGATAGAGAACAATGTCTCCATACCAGGGGTCAGACAACAAGACAAGAAAAATGTGTTCATCCGCAAAGGAATCAACATGTATAAAATCCTCATCTAATATTGTAAAGTCAGATATTAACTCCGTGAAGGCTAGTGATTTCTTGGATTTCATAGAAGCAAAATCAAGATCAAACTCTTGTAAAATGTCAATCCATTTATTATATTTTCCCCCTATGATACGCTCGGTAAGGACATATTGAAATGGATTGGCATAGGTAACCACAATAGTCTTGCAAACTAATATATAATGGCGTAAACATTGGATTGCATGAACAAAATCCAAAGCTATATTTTCAACATGAGAATAATTAAGCTCAGGACCGACGAAGTTTTGACTAAGATAGTAAAGGACGTGCTTGTGGGGCTCATCATCCTCCTGAACCAAAACCATACCAATCATCTCCTCAGACATGGTGATATAAAGCAAGTAATCTCTACTGTAGTAAGGAGACTTCAACAGAGGCGTCGATACCAAGGATTTCTTCAAAGCATCAAAGGACTCATGGGCTCGCTCATCCCAGATAAAAGGGGCATCCTTCTTCAAAAGATGCATGAAACCCTTAGTGATATTGGCATAGTTTACTATAAACCGACGTAGAAAGTTAGCTTTCCCCTGTAAACATTGAATTTTTCTAATAGTGCGTAGGGGAGGCAATCAAAGTATTTCCTCAACCTTTAATGGATATACAATGATCCTGGTCTCGGAAACTATAAATCCCAAAAGATGACTAGACCTAATGCAAAAGATGCACTTATGAGGGTTCCACCAGATTCTATAGTAAAAACATCTTTCAAAAATAAAGTCGAAGGTGTGTAGCGTGATCTTCTCTCTTACGAGAGTGAGCAGCAAGATCGTCAAGGTAAGATTCGACTATATGCTTAAGATCGTGAAAAGCGAAGGTCATGGCACGTTGGAAGGTTGCTCCAGTGTTTTTAAGGCTGCAAGGCATTTTCCAGTATGAGAAAGTACCCCAAGGACAAATAAATGTCATCTTATGTTGATCCTCAGGTTTAATTTGAATCTATTTATACCCTAAAAATATGTCCATAAAAGAAAATACTTCGCTTCCCGCACACTCGTCGAGAATCTGATAGATGAAAGGTGTTGGGAAGTTGTCTTTAGTACAGGCCTTGTTCAGGTCACATAAGTCCATACATACACAGATAGTTCCTTTCTTATTATTCACAGGAACTGTATTGGATACCCATTCAGTCAAGGGAACCAGGTAGATGAAGATAGCATTAAGTAGCTTCTCCACCTCTGCCTTAATAGCAGGGGCCTTCCGAGGATTAACAGCTCTAAGACGTTGTCTAAAAGGTTTAGCATCCAGATAAGTTCTAATCTCATGCTCGACAATACGAGGGTCGATTCCTAGCATATCTTCATATGACCCAGCAAATACATCTTGGAATTCCCTGAAGATTTTGGTGTAGATCAAGATTTCTTATGGCGAACAATCTGCATTGATATTTACGTTTTCAACCTTTCCAGGGGTAGGAGAGATATTGATCGTGATGGTAGGATAAATACTCGCCATATTTCCTTCGACATAAATGTCGTGCGTATCAAGTGGAACTACGACCTTACCGACTATCTCACTCAAAGTAGATCGAAATTCATCTTGTTCGATTCTTTCAAGCTCTGGGAGAAAATAAGAGCAGTGATGCATATCATCCCAAGGTTTGTCGAAACCATTCATGGCTTTGATGATGGCTTCGTCTAAAGGCAAAGTATCATCAAGGAAGTCATGTGAACAAGACAACAAAGTGGCCCAGACGGGCCTAAGAACGAGATCCTCCTCGTCCGTCGGTGAGGTAACAGGATCGGGATCGGCGAAAGAGTCAAGAATATCTTGATACACAATCTCTATTACCGATAGTGGCATGGCCATTCCAACATACAAATGACCTTCACAAGACGAAGTCGAGTAAGGTAGGGTCCACATATCACTAAAATAGGAAGTGCGGAAAGGAATGGACCTCCCTGTCGAAACGAGCCTACTAGACATGGCGTAAATGTGGTGACTCAGTGTTGTGAAGTCGAAAGTACCCATAAGGGAAGAATACATTCCAACACAGATATTATTAGTTTCCAGCTGAGAATTGTCGATCACAAGGATCGAAGGTCCAACATATGCATTAGAACTAGAGTACGCAAAGGATAACTAGTCGATCATCATGATCTTCCCTTCATGAGGAAAACAAAGAGTACAGAAGACAGACGATACGACGATGACCATAGCATAGGTCTAATTGATTCCTAGTAACAAGTTATAATCAAGAGGTGCATCAACCACCTTGACCTCCACCTCTACTGTCTTCCCACCTAACTAGACCAAAAAGGCAGGAAGAATATCGTGAGGGTGGAAGGAATGACTGTCAAAAGCAGTCAACATGTTCGATGACTTAGAAAGAGTTGGAGAACAGAGAACTTTCCAACATATCAGGGACATGACACATGTAGTATCTCCTTCATCAATAACTGCATGTTTGATGGTATAATTTGAGTACTCCACAAGGATTTGGAATGCCACATGGTAAGGCATGCGAGGCTTCACATTTGTGACATCAAACTTGATAACTTTTGAGCCACTAGGTTCTAGAGATCCTAACATAGATAGTAAGGCATTCCTCTATGAAGGACATGTCTGGAGTACCTCCAAAGCTGACATCTCACAAGGGATTTGACCCAGGTCGTCAACAATAGAGTTGTTTTGGGTAGCTCTAGCATTGGGATTGTGGGTAGAGTGCTTGAGTACTCCTTTCAGAATACAAGGCAGTGGCTCTGGTTTTTCAATCTGTAAAGTCATCTCCGAAGGAGGAGGAGGAGATTCTAGACCTAGAATAGCTTGTGAAGAGCTATAATCTCGAGATCGAGTGGCTACGTTAACTTTCACATCGACCATATTGATACACAAATGATCGTCGTCTTGCAACTACGAGTTTTGACTCCCACCAACCGCATTTTTGGCATTTGAGGAGCTCGAGGCCATCTGCTAGTTATGTGGAAAAGGATTCATCGGCACGACGAGTGATAGAGATAATAGCCTCGCAGCTTCCGCAAGCTTGGGGCATAAATGAGTAAGGTGATCGTCTGCACAAATATTACAGGGAAATTTCACCTTACCTCTTTCTCATTTTCCCTCTCCAACATTTTTATTTGTCCTCTCATTATTACCATTGTCCTTGGGTTTATTACCATTTTTTCCACCCTTACGATTATTACTTCCTTTCTTATTACTCCCGCCTGGTTGTTGGTTACCATTTGGGTTGGCTGACAATTGCACATAATGTACATCTGTCTATTGAGTGGGGTTGGAAGACACAGACGAAGCTGGCCCTCCTGTGGACCAGTTTAGAGACAACTCTTTCAAATGGCTTGTCACCAATTATGAAAACTTTACATTGGCATAGCCTACAATGCCATTGGCATGAGGTTCGAGCTTTTGTCTAGGGTCATAAGCTGACCACGATGCTTCCGAAAAAAATTTGGTATAACATCCCATACTAAGCATATATCAGATCTAGTTGTTGGGCTTTAAAGGCTTCTTCCTCAGTGGTAACCCCAGTGATAGCAACATCCTTTGAGATAGGAGGGTGCAAAGACTTAAGGAACCATTCTAAAAGAAAGGTCGGGGGTATGGAGGTCTTAATCAACCTCTTATGTCTATGCCACTCCTAGATATGATCTGAGATATGAGTGGCGGTGTCCTGGCGTAAAGTTGACAGAAGTTCTAGGCCAGCATCGTAGTGAACCGATAATTGGAAGTGGTTAAGGAAGACCAACACCAACTGACTAAAGGTCCCATATGCCCCCATAGGTAGTGAGATATAACATTTAACAACAATTCTAATGAGTGTGCATTGAAATAATATTAACCAAATAGATTTGTCATTAAGGGAATTCGAGGAGCACCATAGGTGAAAGGTAGTAATGTGATCACCAAGATCCTCACCATTCTTACCTTTGAATTTCAGAATGTTCAAAGGAAGTTTGGTGGGGACGGGGGGGGGGGCATGTAGGATCATGAATCATAGGATTGTTCAACAACTTAGAAAATCCTGGCAGATTAAGTATGGATAGAAAAAGGAGACGAGGTTGCGACATCTGGCCCCAAGCTCTCGGGAAAGATTGTGCTTGAGGATCTGCATCCCATCGAGGGTTCTAGTAAGCACCATGGCCTTGTCCGGGATTGTAATTCTCTCCTTCGAGCTGATTCATAAAAGGTTGGTTGGGCATCATTCCAGTAAGAATGTTCTGATGGGGGTTATAAAAATTGTCCCCAACCGGATTGGATCCGAGTTGGGGGTTTCCCAAATATTGAAATTGACCTCCTCCAGGTGTGAATCCGGAGGATAGAGGTGGATTCATCATGCCAAACATGTTGGTTAGAATTGACACTGAGGAGGTAGGGGTATAGTAACTTGAGCAAAATCTTGTTTTCCATGTTGGTTGTTCCACCCAAAAGCACAAGGATTAGACCCGGGGTTAAAATCAGGAATGCATCCCATATTAGGAATTGTTTGAGGGATTTGAGAACCACCAAACAAAAATGGAGTATAAGGAGGTGTAGTGCCCCCAAGCCCAATTCTAGAATTAGGGACAACAACTGGGATGGCATTTGCAAAATACGAAGTAAAGTTCGACATACAATAGGAAAAAGGACTAGAGGCTATAGGGATGGACTAAACATTATAGCTCGGTGAGTGACCAAGAGACCCAAGAGGGTTTGAGGCAAGATATTGAGCATTCACTATAGGTCGAGCCATAGTAATGATAGGTGCCTTCGGAACTACAACCATTGTGGTTGCAGGAGTCGAAGGGGTGCCATTAACTATAGTGGGTGTGGGAGTCGAAGGGCTTCCATTGTTCTGAATACTAGGTTCAATACTCATCCTTGTAGAATCACAAGTCTGAACAATGGATGTGTGTGTACCACGCCTAATAACTCTATGCATTTTAGAAGGAAAAGACTCGAAATCCGGTGGTAACTGTAAAAAGCGACGGGACCGGTGGGGATGTTGGTCCAACTCCATGATGAATTAAGACTCTAAAGATGAAAAATAAATCCTAAGGCCAACTAGTAATCAAAAAGCACACCAAAATTCAACGACCAATATGCACACAAACAGGGTAAAGTGGCTGAAAGTGGCCCCCCTCCCTAAAGAAAGTATGTCTCACCCAAGAGGGGTCTGAGACTCTCTGCTAAATATTGGAGGTAACAGAATCAATTATAAGGGCCCTCATGGGCTTAACAACCAGTCGCTCAGATCCCCCCAGAGAGGTAATCCTCCTTAAAGGTTGTATGTTGTCCGACCCTTATCTGACCTAGGGTACCTGCAGAATAACCCCTGCAAGTAACCTATGTGGCACCTAAGTCAAGCAACTAATAAATCTATGTATAACTGATGCACATGCAAGCATTCATAAGTCAGTTCCACCATATGGGTAGGGTAGCAAAGCCCGAAACCTTGAAATTACCACCTTTCACAGAGGTAAAGGCACTAGCAAGATCCCCAGATACGAATAGATCCCAAGAAATGTCTCTAACACTAAGAAGGTATCGGGGGGATATCCCTTCAACCAACCTCACGCGACCTCATGATTAACTTCGGTGTGAGCGGAGCCTCTTAATATTACCAATTATACAATGGATTTCTCCACTCCCTTTCTCAGACACATATGTTGATTTAATTGCCTTGGAGAATTTTACTCACAAAATCCTATTCCAAGGCACTAAATCCTAAGCTAGTTTGTGCACCCTAGAAAATAAAATCGTGACTAATCAATTTTAAATTATAGCGTTAATTTTAGTGGTTGTGATTACTCAAAAAGGTATGGTAGTGAAACTCGTGATGTTATGACTTTGCAAGAAAAGTAAATATGAATATAATGAAAATTCCTAACTTCAACTTTCAATGAATGATATGCTTCTAATAACAAATGCAATTTTCAATTTCAACTCTTCAATTTTGAAGTAAAAATGCAATGTTTCATTACATGCACTAAGCTAATGACAAGGACTCCAAAGACCAAAATGCCAAGTAATGCAAAATGCCTAATATTTTTGTATTTTCAATAT
>JZKD02S0325203.1:1996-15532 GCA_000966675.3 Picea glauca | reverse complement strand
GAGTAAACAATTAAATCATCGAGGTAAATTTGAATTATCTTACTGGTAATATTGTCAAAGGCTACTTGCATAGCCCTCTAGAGGTGGCACCTGCATTTATTAAGCTAGATAACATTCTTTTGTATGAAAAGGTGCCCCAACGAGTAGTAAATATGGTTTTGTACTTATCTTCCCTCTTGACTCTAATTTGATTGTAACCTGAAAACCATCAAGAAGGGACATCATTTTTTTCCTGCCACTTGTTGCAAAATTAATTCCATATTCGGAAGAGAAAAAATGTCTTTTACACTTTCCTTATTCAAAGAACGAAAATCAAAACATAATCTCATATCATCATACTTTTTTTGTACATGTACAAGATTAGACACCCATTCAGAATAATTAATAGGAAAAATAATATGAGCATTAATTAATTTCTCAAGTTCCTTTCTTATTGTTGCCTCTAGGGCGGGGTTGATAGGCCTTTGTTTCTTCCTAACCGGTTTTGCTTCTTCCTTGATAGGAATAACATGTTGTATGACATTAGGATCAAAACCACGAAGATCCTCATATGAACATGTAAAAACATCCTTAAATTCACAGAATACTTCTATGAATTTCCATTCTTCTTGATCTGAACATTGGGCTCCAACTTTCAAGATATTTTGACTATAATGAGTCCCAATATTCAAAGAAACAATATCGTCGATATTTCTTTTTGACTCCTCTTCTTCTACATTCTTTTTATTACCAACATCACTTGATGAGAATGAACTCTCTAGAGGAGTTTGACCTTTAGGAAGTTTATCATCTTCTAAAGATATAATTTCTTTTTTCTTAAGAGGCTGTATGAAAGCACAAATGCTCTCATTATCAGGAAAGACTTGCCAAGATTCTACATTATTCGAAAAATAAGGACGATACAAAGACATGAATGTACAATTTGGTCTTTGAGGCAGAAATTGCCTTGAAGGGTTTGCAACAAAAACAACAAGCCTATCACCCATGGAGTTCAATTCTCTCTTGACGTGAGTGATGTTAAAAGACAAAAATTTTGATATTGAATACCAAACTACTTGTGTATGTCTCTTCAATAATTTGTTTGAGGGACTATAAATTTTTCTAACCAGATTTATAATCAATTTAGAATCTCCAACACAGTCAGATGATAACAACCAAGATTAAAAGTATTTTCAATTCCTAAGATCAAGGATTTGAATTATGTAATATTATTTGTGCTAGTGAATTCTAATCTATAGGAAAAATTATGAATCTTCCTTACATGAGAGTATAAATAATACCTACACCATTACCCTCACTAGAACATGCACCATCAAAGTGTGTATGCCACATTCAGTCTTTATGTTCTAAAGAGGGTAAAATAGATTCATCATATTCTTCAAGAAATATAGAATATACACCAGGATCCTCCTCAATATAATTTACACTAGGTTGAGGAAGACTTTCAATATATGGAAAGATGTGTCCTTCCCTGAGAACAATGATATTCTTTCGATTTTTAGGGAGGGACATGTGAGATCCATCCAGATAAATGTACCTGCCATTCAATGTCTGCCAATCTCTTCCTAGAATGATATAATAATTGCTAACTGACATATCTATGAACTGAATGTTGCAAGTGGTTCTAATTTATGGATGCGCACATCGGACCAATGTTACATATTTGATTTATCCAATTATAACTTGTTGTTGACTATTATAAGACATCATGCTTTTCGAATTTTCATTGGTGCATGAAAGACCCAACTCTTCAATTATAATCTTTTACATAACATTGGGACCTGACCCACCATCAATCAAGCAACAATGAGAAACTTTATCCATTATTTTCATTGATACACAAAAGGGAGAATTTTTTACATAGATCCTAGGATTATGTACGTTGCTTTATTTATATACAATTCTTCTTCATTAGGTTCTTCATATAAACTAGCTATGGTGGAAGTTTTACCTTCCATAAATTCTCTCGAATGCCTTTGTTGCTCTGGGATGGTGACCATGTCCAGTAAAGATGCATTTGCTTTAATTGTAGCTAGATTCTTGAGAGTGTTGTATTTAGAAGAAGAAGGTGAAGACGTTGAAACCTCTTGACTTTGAGTACCCTTAGTGGCCCGAGGGTTTGTTTGTTGGGAGGATGAACTTGGGGCAAAGGTAGTCTTGGAATTACCACCCTTCCCCTTGTTTGCATATGAATTATTCCTTGTATCTACCATCATCACATCCTCTTCAAGAGCCCAATCTAAGGAAACAATGCTTGTATCATCCTTTTTTCCAAAGACTCACTCTTGGCTCTCTTCTTGAGCTCACATATACTTTCTTTGTGGTTATCATCACAAAAATTATACCAACCCCTAGAAACAATAACCTTGGGTTGAGTATGTAACTAAAAATTAATTGGATGATTTCTTAAAACAACTTGTGTGGAAGATTCAACAGGGGTTAATGTTGAAGTCACCCCTTTCCTTTTGAAAGCAATCATTCGATTGCTCATATCTTTTACCAACTGTAAAACAGATGACATGTCATTTTGTTTGACATAGTATTCACTTGGAAGACATGTCCTAGTTAATTTTTCTTCATATTCCAAGCATATTTGTTAAGTTGATCCTATATTATCAACACTCTTTTCTCCAAGCCTATGTATGTAAGGGGCATGTAAGGTATTATAACAATGCATTAAGGCGGATTGATTGTGAGGTCTGATTAAATTCGGGATTTGATTGTACAATTTTGTGAAACACATATTGAAATATTTGATGGTTTCACCCTTGTTGAAAACAAGATTATTGTAATCCTTAAGCTCATTTGCTAGACTTTGGGGTTGTCCATATGTAGATTTAAACTAATAAGATAATTCATCCCAAGTAGAGAAACTTTTTGGAGGTAATTAATTTTTTTTTAGCTCCAACTCTTCCTTCTAAAGAATTAACAAATAAGCACATACAAATATCATTATCATTTCCCCCTATATTATGACAAGCATGATTTGAAAAGGCAATGGGGTTTTCATTGACTAATATTATGCCATTTCCATAAAATTTGGCTATATGATCTTTGAATTTAGGCAAGGGAGCCGCAGTTAGATAAAAATTTAGAGGAGATGACACATTCCATGGGGTAGCATCAAGATCTTCCTCAAATTTGAACAAACCAAACTATTTAATTACTTTGGCTGGATTCGTCGTAAAAACCACATGATTATAATCGCTATACATACTTCCTATCAAGGAAGATGTTGAGGCTTGCGATGATGTAGAACCACTAGAAATTCCACCACCACCACCACTGTATGAAGTCATATTTGGTTGTCAATGAGGGAAAGAGACAAAAATAATAGTTATTTCTGAAGATGAATTGAAAAAAGACCAAGTCTAGCCTGAAATTCTCAACAATTTATTTTTTCCTTCCTATTTCTAGGAGAGGATTGAATTCTGGTGGTTGACCCCTTTGACATCTAGAATGACATGAATGGGTGGACATAAGACAATAAAATCACCAAGAAGGTTTGTTTTGAGATCACCTCTGAAGGGATTCTCTTTGGTCTTGAATTTCAATGTCTCTAGCAATAGCTTCCCAAGAAAGTTCAAGTTCTTCTTGGTTGCAGGAATTTTAAAGAATAAATTCAAAAGGAGAAGAAGGAATATTGGTTTAATCAGGAAATCTAAAAACAGGTTGTTGTCGGGTAGGCAAAGTCATTAAAATAATAGAAAATATACAAAAGAATAGAACTAGAGAGTAAAAGACTACTCCCAAGTATGGTCACCAAATAAATGTTGATGAAAAAGAATGGAAAGTACTTATACCAACATTTTTTAATCTCACAAGTCTAAGGTGAGATAGGTGGGATTATCACCTTGTGTTTACAATCGTCTCAAAAATGACAATCAGTCCTGAAGTAATAAGTACTTGGGTTTGATGCTATTTTATAGTTATATGCTTCAATAAAAGAAAATAGAAAAGGTATTTGAATGTGATTATAAACAAATTTAAAATAGACAATTTAAAGAAAGAAAATATGAAATATCATTATACAACAGATCCAAAAGTGAGATCAAAATCAACGGATGATTTTATTGATTTCAATTCCACAAAATCTCTCTTTACAAACCCCTGCGAGGGTAAGCACCAGAGTTAGACTTAGAAGTCTATGGTGGAATTGTGCATCACACAAAGACAATTGATGTATTCAAAGAAAATACCAAGACCATAAAAATGTTGGATCAACCAAGCCATAAACACATCACTATCTTGACAATGCAAAATAATTATAATCAACACTGAAAACTAATTCATAAATTAAATTAAAATTATGAGACTATTGAGACAAATGAATGACCTTTTGAAGCATGCCAAATATCTATGCTTCTTAGTCCTTCTTCTTGCGACCTTCAGTATAACCCAGCTATCAACAAGAAGATTCAACTCTATGCAATTCAGAAATGAATGAAAGACGAATTAAATATCACTTCAGAACAAGAACAAACCTTTATCAAAATTGCCTCTCTATTTTCTCCTCTCTTGTCCTTCCTCGCCTTCTCCTTCTATTCTTCAATGAGGTAGTTCAAGTTGTTCAACTATCTTTTAGTTATAAGACTAAATAATTTTAATTAAGTAGGACAACTTTATTAAATAACGATAAAGGATAATAAATAACAATTAATAGGTGGGGACCCCCTAGTCATCTCTTTATTTCTTTAATTTTAAATATTCCCTTGTTCCTCCATAATTTTAATATGCATATCATATCATCTCATCATCATAAAACACATGCACATCCAACAAACCAAAAATAGATATGCCATAAATACACTTGTGCCTCCCAAAATATAATAAATATGCCAAAAATAAATCAGTTTGTTTGTTGTCTCAAAAATATAAATATTTAAACAAGTCTACCGGTCAAACTGCAATTAAAGTACTATATTAAAATTCAAAAATTATATTTTAATGGGAGGTTGTCCTCCTCTGTTTCAATTTTCTTTGTTTCCTCTGTTATCTTTGTTTCCTCTATTATAACTACCTCTACTAAATAAACTCATCCACATATTCATGAAAACCTTATTAGTATGTACAAGAAACAATAAGTAAATCATCAATTACAATCTTTGCATAAAATATCATTTTAAAGAGGTTTTGAGTCACCATGCAATCAAACATGTAAACAACCAAGGGAATACGAGGGAAAAGGAAAGCTAAAGAATAAACAATCCATTTCTGCCTTTATTCATTACTTTACAATGTGCATTACTTATCTCTCCTCAATTGATATTCATTATTTACTTTAGAACACTAGAAACATAATGAAATTGGGAGAGATGAAGGGATTTGTAATGTATGTAAAATGAAAATAGATGATAGGAATGTATGATACATGTTCATAATCCAAATATGATTCTATATCAATCTGCTAACATGTTGTCCATTATACCAATACAAAATCAAGCCATATATGTCATGTTGCCAAAACTTTTCCTTTAAAATCATTTTCAATTTATACAACATGGGGAGAATAATATGAAATTAAATGGTGTATGATTTTGGGATTTTGTGGAATAATTCATGGAAAGTGAAACAATGAGGGGGTTTGGTCTGACATGTATAAAAGAAAATAGATAAAAGTTCTTTTAATCCTTATATATTTGACCATGATCAAATGTTTTCAACCTTCAACCCATATAGTCAAAACACAGGTCTTCATATCATGTTAGCTTATATGAATGATGAGCATAGATAATCTTTTTTTTTTGTCTCAAACAAAGGTTATTCTTTAAAACCAAATTCCATGTAATAATAAACTCTTATCCAATATACATTAGAAGCTCCTTGTCAATATTTTGAACATTCAAAGCATCATCTCAACAATCATTTTTAATCTATATGTTCACATTCCTTAATCCACAAAGTCTTGATTATACAATAAGAGTGATAAATTTTAAAGACTCATCGACAAGGATTAAGTAATTATCCATTTTGGGTCCAAATCGAACAGGTAGATAATATAGTTCTATGCATAAATGGATTCAACCATTAAAACTAAGATCAAACTCATGCTTGAAGTAATGACCTTCTCAAAATTGATCATCCAAATTTACCATGAAACATGCATGGTGACAAGCATTTTGGACCCAACAACAAAATAATCAGTCTTTTTAAAAGTATGAGCATAATATAAACGAGTCTATTTGAATTCAAAATTATGCACAAATGAAATGAACTTTCAATCTGACATACAATATTGACTTTTAGAGTCAAAACCCATGAAATAAAATATCTCTGCATGTGCGTTTATTATCAAGATGAGAGTTCGATACCCATCAAGTCAAGCTTGTCAAACATTTATTATATTTCCCAAAACTCAGAACACAGACATACCCATAGTTCATCAATATTCTTTCTAAAATCACGATTTCAGACATAGAAAATAGAGCACAGAACCATGAACCCATATAACTCCAAAGTCGACTAAGGATATAGGTATGCATATGACTAACATAATTGAGGGTTAAAAATTTCAACAAAACCCAGATTAATAAAGTGTTGGGCTTAATGAATGTACATGGGTTTGAACCCTTGGACAAAGCACATACAAAGGGACCCAAGACAAACTTTCTCAACACACCAACAATATATTCCTGATAACTTGATATGAGAGATGTAGGAGTATTCATATCAGAATCCCTTATGTCGTGGACAATGAAAATAACTAAGCCAAAACTCGAACCCATGTCTCCATTTAAGAAAACAATAATGACAAAATTTTCTTTTTGACGGAATGGAAAGTGAATGTGTGAATGCATGTAGCATGATGGAGAACAATCAAAATCATTCGACATCTTGAATGAAAGAAGAAGGGAAGGGAGATACATGGTCGAAATCACTCCACACATAGCCAAAAAATTAACTTATAATTGAAAAAACATCTATATTTGATGAACAAGCGAGCTGGTGTGTGCGTACCTTTGTCTAGGTGCTATAAATACTTGAAAAAAATAGTGTAACAGTTATGGAACCACCAGATCCGAGCTTGTTTACCTGATTGTTGCTACAACACTTCTTCAACTACCCAAATTAAAAATGAATGGGCCAAAACTCAATATCAAGGGTGGTATACACGGAAAGTGGGTGTGAATTCCCATGTCCATGTGAATTTAATGCATAGGAGGTTATCACATCGTGTCTAATACCATATGCAACAAACCCTTTTCCAAGTCATATTTCCACTTTGAAACAAGTGGAATGGTAGTCAATCATAGACCAAAATGAGTGCCATGTATGTAGGGGAACCCACCAACTCACAATTGTCAATTCATTTTAACCAAATGACGACTCAAATAAGTGATTAAGTTATGTCATGTTCACCATTTAAAACCGCATTTATAGCATATCCCATATGCAATCTATTAATATCTGTCGATTTGAGCACCCAACATGTAGCAAAATTCGAATGATATCCCAAAACAATATAAAATATCATCTAAATCAAAACTACCATATGTTATATTAAGCTTGATCCTCCATCCTTTACACATATCATATGACATAGTATTTGTAATATAAAGTTTGAAACCACCTTTGAAAATATGCTATATACACCAACATTTTTGCATGTTGAACAATATCCCTTGTGGTTATAATGACCAAAGTGACCCATTAAAATTGTAATGAGACCTTTCTTTGTATGGGTGTGTGCAATGCCACAACTCTTTAAACTTTCTGAGCATAGCCTTAACTTTTCATATGCAACCAAGTGATGAAGCAGACTTTATAATCAAACGGAAGGAGTGAAAATATTATTGTTTTCATGAAAATCGTAGGTGTAAATCATCATGTCCTTTGAAATATAAACATGTATGTGCTAATACTTTTAGGAATAATTGAAAATAACTCTTCATTTTTCTTATAGGGGGTACCACCTACTAATTGTATTTATAATAATATTTTTTTAGTATGCCTTGCAACTATTTGCAGGCTACATAACTAGTGGCGAGTTTGCGATTCAATGCCTACCAATATGGCCCTACCCCCATGGTGCTAGCGGGAAAATCCCCCTATAACTATACCAGGGTTCTAAGTATATACAAAGCAATGAATCCTTTAAATTCAATCTAATTCCTAAACCACCCCAAACATTCCAAAAAAGATGAACAAAAAGAAATAGGAAAGTGGATCACAAGCAATACCTTTAGTCCAATGTTCAATGTAGACCACCTCCCACTTTGAAGCTTCCTTGGATGTTGGTCTCCTCCCAAAGCTGACCTGCATCAACACTTAGGCAAAGAAGGATACAAATATTCTATTTATTTTCATCAATTAGGGTTAGATATAACTCATTATGCATAAATCAAATAAAAGACACAAATATATCATTTGGGACAGGGAATAAGATTCTTTTATTCAATACTCAAAGATTGGAAATTACAACCTTTGCAGGTCGACGCACCGTGAACTTGGTCTGGGATCCTCTAAACTTTTCTCCAAGTGCACCTTCCAAATGCCTTCTCTCACAATCTGTTGATCACTTCAATGGAAGGGAAGAGATTGTATGGGAGAAAAAGGCTAGAGAGGGAATGATGAGGCAAGAACTCAAAAAAGGTTGCAAATACTTGGGCAAGGAGGGAAAGGGAATTTGGGCAGAGTTTCACCGTTCTAATGCTTAATGTTGGAATGGGACCCCAAGACCTCCTTTTATATGACAAAAGGATAGTTATTTGGTTTGTGGACAGGCTATAGCAGGTGAAATGGTTGGGAAACCTCCAATAGCTTGTTAATTCCGCTGAATTCCTTGCAACTTTTTATTTTTTGCAACTATTGGAGGTATACGCGGGTTTTTTAGTATACATCAAGCGTATGTATGTGGGTTGTCTAGCATGCAGCAAGCATCTGTACACAGAAAATAGTGCAGCAGGGCACATAAATACTCCAAAAAATGGTTTTTTAAATAGAGTTCCTCAACAATGGTTTGGCAAATTGTGCAAGTAGAAAGGCCAATGCCAAGTATGCATAAGTAGGAAATTTTAGGGTTATAACAGATGCCCCTTAATGTGTGAGTTCAGAAGAAAAAATAATGGCCAAAATACATTACAATATCTTCACTAGCACGAAGTCGAGTGAGCCCGGGACCAGAGTTCGGGAGGTGCCATCTGCAAAACAACAATTATCTCTCTAAGGCAGGCATACCCATGCTTGGGATGAACGAATCATGGTTTCCAATCAATTACACTACAGATCCATGTCATATAAATGTATAAAGTGTAGCCACGAGTAATACACAATGGATATACATCTCAAAATCAATCGAAGATATACAAGTACAATATGCATCTTCAAGAAGCTAGTGATGCCTGCGGCTGGAGATGAATACTTCATAGCTCGAGAAAAAACTTCAAGATCTTCAAAACTCAGGTAGGAGAACAATGGGAGTGTAAAAATCACTAGCCTAAGGTCTTCGACAAGCCGTCGGGAAAAGACTGGAGGATCTCGATGAGCAGGCAAAGAACTTCATCGATTTTGAATCAGGACTTGAGTGGACTCACGGGATGGCTGAATCATGGAAGTCAAGAGACAAACTATAGAATGGATCACTCAGGTTGGGTAAATATTCCCTTGGACAAAAGCACGAAAGATGATCAGACTTAGGCAGTGTAACATTGACATAAGTTTGTGATTCAGGAGGCACCACAAACTCTCCATATGTTTGGAAGAGTAACCAAATGGAGGAGGACACAACTCTATGTAGAGAGAACAACTTCCTAAGGCCATACTAGATCCAAATGCTTGACGAACAAATGAAAGGATTTGCTTTGTCCAAGGGCGACTATCTTTGTTTCCGAGAAAAGAATGTATATTTTGTTGGGTATGTGTTATTTCTTTGCATGTGTGTGTGTGGGTGCGTTAGATTCGACAACTGTGTCTGACAATCCCAACTTCCTTCTCTCTTTGTGTCGTGTGTGTTGGGTTATTTCCTGGGGAGGTCCCAAGGGGGGTAGGTTTGGCCCCCCTTGGTTATGTGCAACGTTTGGCTCAGGGAAACGCCCCAAAATAATTTTTTTGGGGCAGTTTTTGGTATTTTAGCGGATTTTGCTAATTTTTAGCGGTTTTCTAAATTAATCCTGGATTAAGGGATTAGGGTTTTGGTAGCTATGGAATACCTAAAACATTGTATATATTGTATGGTAAATGGTGAAATTAATACAATGAAGAGTTGAAAGGTGTGGCACCAAGGAAGGCTGGTTTTCTCCCGGTTAAGGGTTTCCATCGTAAATCTTCGTGTACTATGTGTATGAGCCATTGATTAATTTATGTTTTGCTTAAGAATTTGTATGCATTTATTTACTTCATAGGTTTAAAACTTACATATTTCTCGTCCCCTCTTTTTGGAATATTTTTTTTTTTTTTTGTCGTTTTCAATTTTTTAACGAGTTTGAAAAAGAATAAAACAATGCTATGCTACAAAGGAGGAACGAGTGTCGCGAGAAAGAAAATTGGTTCCAAGCACAAGGAACATACTGATGCTCAAGGAAAGGAGACATGTGCAGGATAAGGACACTCTGGGAAAAATTACTCCATGGGTCAATGTGTCAGATCGCAGAGGCAAAAAGTGCTTGCAAGGATTGTGTATAAGGAATGCTTAAAAGGTTCAATTGAGAGCAACATGGAGCCAACATTAGGCCAAAGAGGCAAAGATGAGACCCGCAATACAATTAAGCATGAAACAACAAGACTCTTTCCATGTAAATTTTACGAGCCCAGTGAAGGTAAGATCGATGGTTTTTTCACGTTTAGAGAGTCTAAAAAAATGTAAAAAGAAGACTCCAGGGAGTACCTTTTTCATAATTGGTCCAATCGGCTTGAAAAAGGGGTAAACTTGCACCAAAATGACGTCTTTTCAAAACCATTTTAACAAGTGTGACAAAGACAAGATCACTCAGATATATTTTTGACTTTAAGGAGTCTGAAAAGAGCTTAACTATGCACTGACAACCTTTTTCTAGGTTTAGTCTCGTTAGCTCGAAAAAGTATAAAATTAACTGAGGATAACTCTCATAGCGAGACGAATCTCCCGAGGTGTACCTTTTTCCACAATAATCTACTGGCTGGAAAAAGGCTTAAACTCATGCTAGTAGATGTTCTTTTGGACCAATTTAACGAGTGTGAAGGAACAAGGTGACTTGACAATCTTTTTAATTTTAAGGAGTCTGAAAAGATCTTAACTATGGACTTTGGGGGGGGGGTTCCTTTTTCATAAGTAATCTCCAAGGCCTAAAAAAGGTGATAAACCAAAACCAAGGAGAATGTTCCTTTTTTGAAAATTTAGTCCCTTGGGCCCGAAAAAGGGTTAAACTTATGCCTGAGAATACTCTTCTAGCGAACCGAAGTTCCTAGAGCATACCTTTATTCATAAAACTATCCATTTGGACCGAAAAAGGGGTAAACTACCGCCGGAAATATGTGCCTTCAAATTTGAGTTTGGCGAGCATGAAGGGAAACAAGATCGCTCGACAATCTTTTTAATTTTAGAGAGTTTGAAAGGGATTAAAGAAGACTCTAAGGGACTACTTTTCTCAAGTAATCCAAACGATATCGAAAAGAGTAGTTACAGTTTCGTTGGATGTTGCTTTCAAATTTTAAAGCGAGCTTGAAAGACAACAAAGCGTGCTCAGTAGGGAGTCCCGAGAGTAAGGCCAAGAATGATGATTAGCAAGAAGAATGAGGCTTCAATATGTAATCATGTCGGGACTAACAAGGACTCCCAAGCCTATAGTCAAAACTGATAGCATGGATGCCAAAATGCAACAAAGGATCTACCTAGGGCATCCATATAGAGGTAGGCTCTACCACCTAATTATGACACTTATAAAGCAACAAAGAAGGTTCTATGTCGCACTTCGGTGCAGTCGATCCTATGGAAAAGCGGAAAAGACAACGAGATGCAAAATGTTGGGAGTGAAAACCTAACTTATATGCAAAAGTTTTGAAAAAATGACTTTTACCAAGGGATGACGTAAATGTAACCAATCCCCAAAAATTACCAAACCAGAAGGAGAAGTCCACCAGAACGAATAATAGATTACTCAAAAGTGAACTGGAGTAGCCACCAAGCTAGGAAAAGTGAAAAAGGGGACCAAAAAGGAAAAAAAAACGCTAGAAAAGTCTATAAATAAAGGTGGACAACTCATTTTCACCATTGCAAATTAACAAAAAAGTCAAAAAAACCCTTCGTTAAAAGAATGAATTCCTAGAGCTACGGTGGAAGAAAAACCCTCCTACTTGGACCAAGTAAGTACAAAATCCTTCCTCTTGCATTTCCATTCTTCCATTTCTATTTAGTTTTGAGTTTGGGAGGCACGCACCCTTGTAAAAGGGTCGTGTTTGCATGTACGCAGGTTGTCCAAGGCCAATTCACACATGTACTCAAGCATAGTAATAAACAACCCGCGTACATATGTGACTATGTAATCTACCGCCCGTGTACCCCTCCTTTTGTATTGAAAAAATAAAAGACAAGTATTAATCCCTCTCCAAATTTTTGTATGTGGCAGTGTTAGGGTCCTAACCCGCACATAGGTAGAACAATATATTCGGATGTAATAAAGGTCAATATTAATAAGGCCTTTCAATAAAATAGAATAAGGCGGATGTAAGAAGACCAAATAGAAGCTTCCGTTTCTAGAAGGATCTTCCTCTAGATGCTTCTTTTTAGTATAAATAGGAGTTGAGAGTATGAGAACCCTAGCTTGGATATCAATGTAATAGATCTTTGCTCAACTGGAGGTTGCCCCCTCGAAGAGGTCCGTGAACATTGCTTTTAGATTCAAAGTGTTATTTCTGTTGTTATTCTTATATCATTTCAGTGTTATTGTGGTGAATGTTCTGGTTATATTGCTGTTATTCTTCCATTACTAGCATTTTATTTCTTTTATGCATACATTTTATATTTGGTATATTACAAGTGGTATCAGAGCACTTTCCTCAGCAGAAAGTGTTGGTTAAATTTTTTTCAGGGTAGAGACGTATTCTGGTGTCTTTAAGCCACATAGGTCTGTCATTATGTGCATAAACCCACGATTGAGGGATTCATACATGCAGGAAATACAAGTGGTACTTAAGCGCACATCTGTTGGCCACCCGTGTAACCCCTGTTGGTACCCCTTCGAGTGGTAACGCATCAGATAGCACCTGTGTACGGATCGACCTAGATTACCTGAAACCCTCTTTAGATAAACTGATCGGTCACCTGACTGCTATAGTGTCACCGAGAACAACACTCAGAAAGATACTCTCTAGTACCTGGGTAGTCGGGTAGTATGGCTAAGGGTACGGTCTATCCTCCTTAGTTAGTGCCCTGAGATATTGGGCTGAGTACTACTATTGGACCCCGCAAGTATATCAGAGAGCTATAGCACAGGGAAAACCCTTGTCTGTAGAACCCTTGAATACCTAACCCTTGGGGACAGAAACATAAACAAATTAAAACAGGCAAGATCTATTGTCGTGCAACTGTGTTCGGGTTGCCAAGTAAATGCACATTTCTTTCTG
>JZKD02S0325191.1:0-19446 GCA_000966675.3 Picea glauca | reverse complement strand
CAATATAAATTCATAATATTATTCACATTCATCGACCTTTTCCATAAGGTCCATTCACATCACATATTCACATTTCTGAGTTTTCCACAGTTCTTGGACAGTCCAGTTATTTTTACAAACTGGGGGAAACAGGGTGTTACAAATATGCTGTCAAATATCATGATTGTGTTACAATTGATCTTGATGAGACAGGTGCACAGGACAAAGTTCAAAAACAGAGAACAAGTCAGGTGGCCTATCCCGAGCTTGATGACTGGTCAGTAACCTTTTGGGGACCAAAAGGTCTTTAGTGGGGAGGTGTGATCCAGGAGCTTGATGGGGCTCGGAAAGGCCTAAAAATCAAAGTTCTCAGAATGGATTCAAAGTCGATGTGTGTGTAATCCTTGTCGATATTAACCCAACGCAACTTGAACGGGCTCAAACAGACGTCATATGCTCAAGATATCACGATCTATTCATTTTTCCAAACAAGCAAAAATTTGATGACTATACAGTTCGTACAGTGCCACGTGGCAGCTGAACTATAAAAGTCGTATGACTGATGTGGCAGGCACAATTAGCGATGACATGGTAGAATTTGGAGGTGACAAGTGGAAGGGTGACCTGGCGTACAGATAGTTGACGTGGATAGGCAGGTGGACCAATCAGGGAGTGACACATGGCACATCCGCACGACACTGACAGGGTAGACAGGTGGCAAAAAAATGGATAAATCGACGGTCGACATGTGGCGAATATCCAATGAATAGCATGTGCAACGTGGCACCCATTTATTGGCTCGTTGTTTTTGGGAAAAATGTTTGGATTTCATGAGGTTTGAACCCGTGACCTTTGTCCGGGATAGTGTCTTGGCAGGGTCGGACTAGCTAGTCCACCCATTGTTTGGTTCTTAACCTATTATGGTGACATTTATATTTAAACTCAAACTGTTGTATGGTTGGTGGAGGTTAGGGCTGGGGCTAGGCCCCAACCCCCAGTCACGATACTTATGCATACAATCACGGTCCATCGGTTATGTTATTGGCTCAGGTTATGGTTTGGAGCTAGCCCCGGTTTCGATGATACATCATGTGACCCGACCTAAATTTTGGTTGGCGCGATTTGTTTTGGGTTAGCCCCGATCGGTTGGGCTAGCCCGCCAACCAGGGGCATAACTATGTTAAACAGTTCAGAGCGCATGGGCTATGGAACAGGGACACATGCGTCATCAACACATGACCAGGGGTCGAGGCTTAAGGGGCCAGCGCACCCAGATTAGCGCTTGGCCACATGGAAAGCACCCATATGACCAAGGGCCAACGAGTAAGGGGATGTGCCCTGAATATATGTGCAAAAGTGGGTTTTCACTATATAATAGTGATTTTTCATTGTTTTTATTCAACAACTTTGGAGATTTTGGCCAATAGTGGGGGATATTGGGCCCTTTTTTATGCCAAATCTTGGGGGGAAGTTGGGAGATGGTTATTAACTTTAGATCTATATAAACCAAGGGTTCTTGAAGCCAAGGAGAGGACATTTAGAGCAGGTTTATGTTGAATATTTTCAAAGCCAAAGCCATTTTTATGTAGGGAAGCTATTGAGGAGCGCACCTTTGCGAGCCATTTCTGGGAGCTCCGGTCATTCAATTCAGTTTCGTTTCTTTTGTTGGGTTCTAGAGATCTAGTAGAACAAGACCATATCAGTTTTGTAAACTTTTATCACTGCTATGATGTACTTTTAAAGATTTGAACATAAATAAGAAAGCCTCACCCACTAAGACAAAGGCCCGGAGACGTAGGCGAGATTGCCAAACTCCGTTATCACTTTGGTTTTCTATGGTTTGTTGTTCTTCTTGCTTTATTTCAGATATGTATATGTGCATATGGCTTTGATGTTTCTTCTATAATTCTTCCTCTTTCATTCAGTTTCCTAAATGGTAAATAAACACATGCATAATAACTCAACCATTTTCATTTAAAAGATCTTTTCGGAACACTCTAGGTTTTGGACAAGTTTGCAGTCAACACTAGGGACTCAGTTGAACTTGAGCACAACATATCATCCCAAAAAGAATGGGAAAACTGAGAGAGTAAATCAGGTTATGGAAGATGTGCTTAGGATCTATGTTATGGATAATCAAACCCATTGGGAGAAGTACCTAGCTTTGGTAGAGTTTGCCTACAATAACAGTTTTCACAGCTCCATTGGAATGTCACCCTATGAAGATTTGTATGGAAGGCCATGCAGGACACTGTTGAGTTGGGAAATGTTAGAAAACATAGTGACAATAGGGCCAAAACTAATTCAAGAGATGGAGGAACATGTGATTCAGATTAGAGAACGATTAAAGGAAGCACATGATCGAAAACAAAGTTATGTTGATGCACATAGGACTGATCGAAGTTATAAGGTTGGAGATCAAGTTTTCATTTGTATCAAACCTAATAAGAGTACCATTCGGTTTGGGAAAGGGACAAAGTTTTCGCCTCGATTTATAGGACCATTTAAAATCCAAGAGAGAATTAGATCCATCGCCTATCACCTTGTACTTCCATCCCACTTACATAAAACTCATAATGTTTTTCATGTATATGTTCTACATCATTATGTTGCTGACGAATCTCACAAACTGAATTGGAAGGAATTGCAGGTCACGAACGCAGGAACCATCATGGTCGAACCATTACGCAAATTGGACCATAGGGTCTGACAACTCATAAATCGTTTGGTAGACCAAGTTAAGGTCCAATGGGACAAGTATAGCCTAGGATCTGCTACTTGGGAGGATGTAGAGACCTTACGATGAGATCATCCTTCACTTTTTCGACCACCTTGGGAATATGTTTCCCGAAGGTTGGGTGTATATATTGCCACATTTTGACTTAGAAAAATATAATTACTTATGGCCTAATCGTATCTTATTTTCTTATTAACTATGAAACTATTAATGATACACTTAAAATTTTAGACATATGGACCTATGTGAATGTCAATTCTATGAATGTTTATCGTTATTTGAATTATGATGGATATTATGCAACCTATTTCTAGCTTGAAAATTTTGACATTTAAAGTTGTTGGTGCATGGATACCGAATTAATGATATGATTAAATGCATTTACATGGTAATAATGTATGGATATGTATGAGTTTGTGTTATAATTAATCTGTAGTTTAATGAGCTATGAAATATCCAAAGGATAATGATAATAAAGGGTTGATGTCCAGAACATCAACTGAGAAAATAGTATGGTGTGAATCTTTGTATGTGAAATTATGTTGGTTCAAATGCATTGCTATGATATGTGGGCAAGTGCAGGTTTTTCAGGTACTGAACCTGCCTAAAACTGAATATACGATGACAAAATCCTAGCAACATAATTCCATTGTATGGTCCATTATAGGGTGTTGACCCTAGTTCTATCAGGAGGGGTGGAGGCATTTCCCACAGTGTATCCTCTAAAACCTAGAGTCATGGGAGGATGGTGTTAGATCACACTACCCTAGACGTGTGATGATGGCTGCTAGTTTCCAGCTGGGGAAGCTTGGTCAAGGTAGTTGACACTTCCACTTACGAGTGCTATTTGGAGTTAGGTCAATATAGTTGATGCTCTAGGATTGTCCATTAGAGGAAGGATACAGATGGAAGATGGAAGTAGGTCAGCGAGGCAAGATGATTAGAAGTAGTTGAGAGTGTATGGAGTTTTAATATTATAGCAAAACTGCTTGATTTCCTCTTGTTTAAAAAAAAATTGCTTAACTAAACTACAATTATCTAAGTGAATGTTGCTTGTGTTAAATTATTATAATTGAAGGATTTTGCGAGTATTTTAAATGATTTATTATTCTTTATGAAATGAATGGCATTGTCGATTGGATTGGAAGCATACTGCAATTGCATTATATGTGATAATTATTCTCATTAGTACACGTGCAAGTCTTGTATGTTCTAGCTACACATACATGCCTTGCTTATATACACTAGTATGTATAAGTATTTTGAATTGATGATGTTGCTTAATTGATCTGGATGTATGAATCATGTATTGTTACCCTTGTATTGTAAATTACTATAACTTCAGGACAAAGTTTCTTGAAGGGTGAGTGTATGAAACAACTCAATTTGATTAAATAATGATCATAATTTATTAAGGTAAATAAAATTGGTTATTGAAATAATTAGAATTTAATCATTTTATTAATTATTATTTTTGAATTAAATAATATAACAAAAGAGAGGGGATTATTTTATTGTATTAAAGGTAGGTGAAAGAATTAATGAAAAGAGAAGGCAAATGGGAATTGAATGAAAATATTCTAGAGAGGAGGATAAGGAAGAGGGGGTTGGATTTGGGGAATGGTTGGATCATAAATCTCCCATCAAATGTTCAGTTTTGATGGTTGGGGAATGCTTCATGCAAATAGTCGTCAATGTTGGCTAACATTTTTAGGCCAATGAAGCTCATATCATCAATGAGAATGTAATGAACACGATGAAGATGTTCTTGGAGATTCCCAAGATATTGGCCCTCTAGAGGATGCATCACTAATATAGGTATGTGAAGGACACCATGTATTGTAAGGAAATATATGTTAAATGTTGCGACACCAGTTGTAGCAAGTAGAAGCGAGGGGTTTGTTTTGTTGATAGAGTTGTCTAGAAGTGCACATTTAAGGCAACCAATTAAGTAAGAAAATTTTGTCAGTGCAATACCTTGTAAGATCATTTTGAGTGGAGGGGTGGTCGTGTTGTTTGCAAAATGGGAAAGAACAATGTTAAAAGCTATGCATTAGGTGGGGTATAAGGAGTCAAGGGAAGGGGGAATTGAAGAGGAGAGATGTTGGATTTGGGAAAATGAGCGGTTGAAGTTTATGAATTGTATGGTTGTCTCTTGTAATTGTAAAGAGATATGATTATGGCTTCAATTGTGGCTTGTGTCAAAGTCATGATGGCCAAGCATGTCAAGGTAATTGAGTTAGATATCTTTGCTAGTGTGGAGTTGAGAAAGAATTTTCCATTTGTCCATGTCCATGGGGTGTTGGGGGTGTATTTCATGAGTGAAAGTATCTTCAAAATCAATATTTTAGGGGTTATTTAGGTATGCGGTCAACATGCCATGTAGCATATATGTTTTTCATTTGTTCCCATTGTGCAATAATTTCCTAATTAGACAAATATTTATGATAGGGGATGAGTGCCTTGAACAAAATAGTAGTTTATGTGGGAGTATTTCTTAGATTTTTCGAGGAAGGCAATCCATCTGGAGGAATGGGGTGGTTGAACAAGGGGATTTGGGTCGATGAATAACCACTTTGGAAGTTGTACTCTTCTGAAAGTAGCATAGGGAATGGATCCCCGATTAAATCAATCTTATGTTTGACAAATTCAAGTTCAAGCACTTTAATAGTCCTACATCAAAGAATTTAGTGAGAAAAGAGCAAATGAGAGCCAAGACCACATGAAAAATAGAGGAGGTATTTATGCATGAGAGGGAAACAAGAGCGCATATTACGTGGATCGTTGAAGATAGGTGCATTTCATGAGTTTGATGATAAAGCCTTGTTGGAGATCTCCAAATGCCACATAGGTGTTGTATGAAGATGGAAGTAAAGTCTGGCATTGGTGTATTCCATCAAAGATAGAAATATGATACAGGGGGATGCTTATTTTTTTGAGATGATGGGGACAATATCAATAGTTTGGAGGAATGGTTGGATCTCAATAGAGGCATTGAAAAATAAAGCAATGACATTATCAGTTAAGGGCATTTCCATTATGCATTGTTGCAATTCTTGGAAGTGAGGAACCACAACTGCAAAGAAAGAGGCAGATGTATGAAATCACGAAATGACATAAGCAATGGAGGAAGGCTATTTATTCTATAGTTGATTTAAGAAAGTGTGTGGAAGGAGTGGAAAAACATGAAATTCCATGACCTCACTTGCAAACAAAAAGTGACTTGTTTTTTACTGTATTAAAAAAATATGGCAAATGATGTCTAGATGCAAGATTAATTAAGAAAGTTGACATCTCACAAAAACTGAACATTGTAGCTTAACGATCTACATTAAGTTAAGTTGGATGTTATGTTCCTTTTTCTTAAACACATTTTGATGGCACACTAAATTGCATGTAATTGTGTGAAATTCAAAGTTGGTGAATCCAGAGGGAAGACAAAAAAAAAAAATGCCATATCCTAAAATCGTGTATTATTATTAGCACACAAATCAAACATTCAAATACAAGCAAAACCATAGGATTAAAGGTATGATGGTAGGATCCTTTGTATTAAATTATTATAGAGGTGTAGGAGATAAATCTTCCACGGCTCCTTTGATTTGGTAGGTAATAAAACAAACAAGTAATGGAAGGATTGACCATCTTCAATGCAACCAACTACGATGATAAAAAAATAGAAACCCAAGAATTTTTATTTTTTTTTACCTTTCATAAATGAAAATTTCCCATAAGTGTTTGAAACAAGGGCACACTACATAATACATATAAAACAACTCATATCCATTATATGTCAAGCAACAAAAACCACACATAACAACAAACAAAAGCTCACCCTAATATTTAACTGAAGGAAGACATCTAAATTTGTTTTGGAGGTACTTTTGTTTTATACCTACATAGCATATAACCATACTTCAATTATATATATAGTCGACAAAATCACATGCCTCATAGAATACGTATTACATGCAGTTTATTTTTAGTTTCTATGTCTTGTATCTAATCATTTGTAGAAATATTTATAATAATAAAGCTTCCTTATAAGTTTCAAGCCACTCATAATTAGCGCACACATAAGCATGCACCCTTATATTTTGTCGGCCTCCATTTCACCTAAACCTATTACAACATTAAGCCATCTAACATGTTGTACATAAACTTTATCCATGTCAAAGATAACAAACAATAAATATGTTGTAAACAAATAATTTTTCACCAAGAAAATAGGCGCGGGAAACTTACCAATATTTCCTCACGTTTGTAGATGGTAAGGGTGCTAAACTGCAACCCCAAAGACACAAGGCTTGAACTTGTGACCTCTCCCCGTACCAAGAAAGTGTGCGCACATCTCACCAATTATGCTATCCCATGGGGCTATGTTGTAAACAAACCATATAAACATGTTATACACATTTACAAAAACTTTATAAATATGTACAAAACTTTAGAAACGTTTGCATAAATATTTACTATTTAGTATTTACTTTCATGCTTTTAGGACAATGCTTTTAAGTGAAAATTGAATGAAACCGAGACCACATAAAAAAAAATACAAAGAGTGGCATTGCATCATTAATGTTCACTGCTACATTTCTATTTTTGGATATTATGATTTCTGAATAAGAAATATAAGTTATGTTTGATTTGAGTATATTTATATTATAATTTATAAAATCATCATTGCTTGTAAGTTGTAAAAATAAATGGTAAATATAGAAATATGAAATAGTAAATATTTAATAATAAATTTATTTGTAATTATAAGTATTAGTAACAATAGTGAAATAAAAACATGTGTGAATTGAGAGAAAAAATTGGACAAATAATTTTTATTTTAAGTTAAACTTAAAAACCTTCTAGAACATGATAGTCATCCTACTGTCTACCAAAAAAGGAAATTCACCATAAATATATACAAATTACTCCTAAAACATAGAACAATCACATTTTCTGCAATATTAAACAAGTTTTCTTTAAAAGCCATCCATGACCTAATAATTCATCTTATTGCTCATAAAAAAGGGAAATTTACCACATATCTGTACAAATTACCCATTGAGAGAACAATTTCTAGAAATTTGAACACTTTTTCTAAGTTGAACTTAAGAACCATCTACAACATGATAGTTTTCTATGAAAACAACTACCAAAACATTTGGTAAAACACTCTCATGCAAGAACTTGCATATCCAAAGAATGCACTAGAAAATGAAAAAACATTCTAGAATACTGGGTTGAATGAAAATGATAATCAAATGGCTTACGATTAACAAAAGATACAACAAATTAAAGGGAAATCATAATCTCCTGAATTGGGTGCTTGGGACGCAATCTGACAAGGGGGTCACTCCTCGAGGTACGTCGCCATCTCATTCCATGGACAACTAGTCCTCCCCTCCCTCATTAATCCTTCACGGTCTCGCTGGCCTATGTCCTTTCTCTGCATCTCGATCCCCTCATTCGTCCTCGTCTGGCTCCTCGCACTCTGGATGAGTTTATTTCCAGTAATGGAACCTACGGTGATGATTGTGGGAACTCTCATGTCTTGTTCTATTACTGAGTGCTCTGATGGACTATTCCCCCCCTGTCTACTTCCCCTATTGCTCTCCCACTCTACTCTGGTCCCTCTGTGTAGTGCTTGGATTTCCTTCTCTCCAGAACCCTCTGCCTTGGCCTTGCTTCATTTCCTTTATCTCCCCCCCTCTCCGTTGGCTTACATGTCTCATGGGGGCTCTCAATGTCACTCTTAGGTTGGTCGAAGCTAAGCTTCAGGATCACGATCTATCTCTGTAGTGGAATATATGGCCAACAACTACCATGCTCACACCCCTCCAGAAATTCAAGCAGAAATCGACCTTGTTGAAGCAGACGTTCGAGTTCTTAGACATTTCATCTCTAATGAAGAGGTAACAAACACCACTTAATCCTCGGTACCTGATCCTGGCTCTACGCGAGCACGAGTCTCCTATTACGTCAAAACCATTGATCTCTATTAACACTTAAAAAAACTAATAGTCAAAGTTTTAGTGGAAAGGAATGAAGCTCATAAGGAAATCCTCCTCCAGGTGATGTGCACTCTAGGTGAAGCTCGTGGATCACAATCTTAATCTGCTAGCAGAAAAGGTGGCTAGAATAGACTTCACCAACTTGAATTATCCACAACCATAGGTTCTTGTAGCAAAATACCATCCTCCTCTAGTTCAATTTTCTCATGGTTCTTAATTTAGATTCTGAGAAATATTGATTTTTAAATATTCATAAACTAAACAAATTGACTTTTTTATGTTGGTCTAGTTTCCCAAACAACAAACCACCAACAAAATCTTTGTATATTTCTTTTTGAGCTAATACAAATGATGTAAATAGTTAAAACAAAAAAAATATAATCAAATACCCTCTAAAAAAATATCAAACAATATAACTAAATCCAAGAATAACACATTGAAGAAATATGGTAGTCAAACACCAAACACCTTACAAGGCACAAAATGTGCTACAAATGAAAGGCCCTAATCATGCTGCAAAGACAATTAATAAAAAATGTACAATTTTCTTTAACCTTTTATCCAAACATTATGTAATAATGTACAATTTTCTTTAATATTTTATCAGAGCATATTATCTAATAATGTACAATTTTCTTTAAGCTTTTATCCAAGTAGAATCCAAGCATTATCTAATATTGTACAATTCTCTTTAAACGTTTATCCAAGCAAGCATTATCATTATCTACCGCCTTTAGCATTTCTCATATTTTCTCATAATATCTTCAAATAGTACTTAGAAACTATGAAAAACATAAATAAATGCCAAAAAATACACAAACTCCTATTTCCCAAAATAATAAATAAAATCTAACAAAATACCATTAATTTTTTTAAGTAATACAATGTATACAACAAAGAAACACAATAGATTCACCATAATACTCAGATTTCTTTCAGCTTTGTCAAAAATTACAGTCAAATCGCTCCCAATTTTTTTTCAAATTTCATACAGCGCAACGCTACTATATATATATATAATTAATTAATTAATTTTTGAAGTAATACAATGTATACAACAAAGAAATGAAAAACACAATAGATTCATCATAATACTCAAATTTCTTTCAGCTTTGTCAAAAATTACAGTCAAATTGCTTCCAATTTTTTTCAAATTTCATGCAGTGAAACGATATATATATATATATATATCTCGTTTCATTTCTACAAAATCTTTCAATACACAACCATTAAAGGATTTTATGGTTTTAATTTGTTTAAAAAAATTTACCTTTTTTGCATGTGTGTCAAAATAAATCAAATTTAGGTCATTTATTTACAAGGTAGAAGTCAAGGTGTCATGCATCCACAGTCTGCCCAAGATTTCCACTCAACTTGGCGCACCCAAGTCACTCGACACCTGGGGTCATGCGACACAACAATATTTTAGACTTGGTGGTTCGACCCTCTCAAGCCTACTCTATCCAAACTGCGCCTCTTCGCTCAAGGCATGCCCATACTCAACCCTGAGCTACTTGGTGAGTTGATTCGCTCACCCAACTCTCAACAACTAAGGAGTACGTCCAACTGTGCTCATCATAACACTTGTACTCTTACACTTATATAGTTATACAATTCTATACTTAGTCAATTATACAACCAAGAACATGCAACATTCATATTCATGAGAAAGAGACACAAGTATGGCTTGGATGACACTAGAGGTGCCTAACACCCATGCAAACTATTTATTATACAAGATGTTACTGTAAATACAAAACACCAATGCTTCTTATAGAAGAGAGAGCAAACAACTCTTACAAGAGTTACAAGAGAGGTGGAGTCACCGCAACTCGACTTTGTCTTATACACTTGCCACCCTTCTGTCTGACCGAGTACGCCATACTGTAACAACCTATTTTCCCCCAAGATTGTAATTATACTAAGAATTCGTATGATGGGATTATGAAGCATGTAATTGTGTTTTAACTAATAAAAATACCAAATCACCGATTGAGAGGGAACATCCTTGAAATTATTGGCCATGATACACAAGTGGGAATCGATGAAGCATGAATTAATGAAGTGGTTTGGTAAGGTGGAGCTGAGATGTTTCATTGAGGAAAACATGAAGCTTGCTTAGCAAGTTATTTTATGCTTGCAAGGCATAAACATACATCTACCAATGTACCCAGACCTGTATGGAGCCACATGAACTGTCATGAGGAACAAGACTAGTGGTTGAGGTAGTTAATAATTGTTGACAGTTTGGTCTCTTGGAGACGACAGGGGTCGATTTAACACCCTAACGAATGGGACACCACAAATTGCCCCTTTAGGAATTCAGACCCCATAACAACAGGTCAGCCATGAGAATCTCATGGGATTAGTGGAAGAAGAGGCCAAAGGTGAAAATTCATCACCAACAGAGACAAATGTGGGAGAAATAGACACATGGAGATAGAGAAGGGAAGATAACAACTGGTAGTTGAGAGTGGTATCAGAGGAGAATATAGCATGCAGTGCACATAAGAGAAAATACTCTAAGGAAGATTGAGTGAGTGATGAGCGTGTAGGTTAAGGGTGTAGTGAATAGAGGCGTTCATTGGTGTAGGTCGAAGATAAGAAGAAAGTGGAGATCTTTCCTTGAAGAAAATAACAAGCTTGTTCAATTTGATGATGATCACATTGAAATAGAGAAAACCTGGATCAATACTGGAGCAATAAAGGGACAAAGCTTGGTACTTACTGGACATAAACCAACACTAGTAAGGGGAGGTCACCGAGGGACTGTATAGCAGAGAAGGGACTCCCTAGTGTAGAGGAAATCCAGTCGATAAACTACTTGATAAACCTATGGAAGCCCTGAAGCTCGGTGGTAAGGGGGCAAGTTTTGTTGTTGTCAGCGAAGGAAAGAGAGTAACCTTTCTAGATTATCTGAGTTGGAAATACCAACTGAATCATTCCCCTTGTGGTATCATGGCTTGGCACTGGGGTGGCGTATTGTAGGAAGAAACTCTATAGTATGGCCTAAGGTTGGTTGGAAAGGCACCCTCTCTCAGTTAGTTGGTTGTGGACATTTTCCCTGAACAAATAAGTATCTAATATGAACTATTGATGTGTGTTAATGATGTAAACATGTGTTTGTTTGATTATCTAGGAAATGTGAATGCTTGTAAATGACGAGTTAAATTCCTGAGTAAAATGGAATGTACTAGCAGTAGTAATTTCTTAGCTTGTTAAATCATGAAATTAAATAAGTAGGGATAGTTTGTATCTTTGGCTACCTTGCCGTTTTGGAGCAAAGCTTTCAAGACGTGGACAAAAACTTCACTCAGAGAGTGATTTGGGTACCCTGGCATCTGAAGTCCTATGTGGGGATTTGAGCACCTGGTGAAGAAGGAGAGAACCCTAATCCTTGAGAGGAAAGTTTACAAAACATGGAAAAAATATTCATTGAAATATGCCAGATAGGCCTTAGAGTATGGGAGGTACCAGTTTGGATAATAAACCTTAAGACCTCAGAAGATCACTTGTTTTAAGTCAAAATATTGCAAGATATGAAATAATCTTCCTCTCGATGAAGTTAGGGAGTCTTCAACAACTTCATAGTAGACTTCAAACTCCTGGAAGTCTAGAAGACCTTAAAGAATCCTTGAAATTGGCTAAGTACTAAAATCAGAGTGTTAACCAGTAGAAAACCATGTGTTGAGTTGGGAGAGTTTACAACCGTCGATTCGGCAGGGCAAGTATATCTCAGCCCTTTGTCGAGGAAGACATCGTCATTGGATGCGATCGAGTGTCGAGACTTGAGAGAAGTCTGACGATGATGAGGACTAAGAGATAGGATGGAAACCGTCGATCTATTGAGAGTGACTTCGACAAGATCTGGACCATTGGTACCAGTCGCATCGTTGTCAGGGTGTAGAAGGTTGGCGAAGTTGGATGATGGTTCCAAAGAGCACCGTCGACGACAAAGATTTTGAACAAGAATGAGAGTTGTCGATCGACGTAAGGGTGAGATTGAATTATCAATTGTAGATTACTATAGGTTCCATTTAAGTGAGGAAAGGGATGATGATGTCATAAGGACATGGCATGCCAACTTGGCAGCCAACATGTCTCTAAGGGTGACAAGTGTCACTGGATGAATGATTGATGGGACAAGAGTGGTTTCGGAGGGACTAGAATTCCTTAGTTCTCTGATCACTAATCTAATCCATTAGATCTAGATGTTGTTATATCCCAATTGTTCATCAGAGGTTGGCGAGAAAGGACCTAGAGTAAGGTCCATAGAATGAGCCGATGATGAAAAGGGGCTTAAGGTTAAACAACAGTCGTTGGTTGGTGGAGAGGTGAGATGAAATCTTAGTTGTGGATTTGTGTAGGACCCACCTGCTCACCATAGAAAATAACTGATGGCACAAAATTTAATGGTCGTTCTATTTGGGGGTGCCGATGCAATCTGATTAATTGATTATCGGAACCCAAGGGCCGTCAGATACGAGGATTGAACCCACCAGAGTGATCTTTGTCGGAATGAGGCAGCTTGGGGTAAATGATATCTCATGGGAGATAGACCCCAACGAAGATGAAGAAATGTTTCATGAAGTCGGTAAGTTAGGAGACATGTTCCACAATGGCGCCACATCAGATAGCACAATTGGTAGGGAGCCACGCGATAGTAAGGTGGATTTTGACAATGGGATCCTGGAAACTTTAGGAGGCTGTAACTTTAGATCCATAGATCGGATTTAGGCGTGGTCACAGTTTTTGGAGAGCTCTCGATGAGTAGAATCCATCTATGGACCTTAGATATAGACACCAAATGAGTTGAGAAAGAGAAATTTTAACATCCCACCAGTGCAAGAGAGAGTTAAGGGGTTGAGTGTGTTACATAGTGGTATCACAACAGAGTTTAAACTCTAGAATTTAATGGGTCATCGAGGCCACCTAAATTTGTTTTAGAAAGATTTTAATGTTTCCTAGTATGCATGATTTAAAATGCTGATATAATGGCTAATAATAACTTTTGTTTCAACACGTAGGACGTATTGAAAGGAAGGTAGAGGTGAATGGTGCAGTGCATCATGGAAGACACCTCACATTTTAGAGACGCGAAATCTGATGGCTGGAGGGATAGGGAGACCCCTCCATATTTGATGGCCATTGTTAGAATCCTGGAGGCATATAATGAGAGGCTTATGAAATCCCAAGCCGAGCAGGCAGAGGTAAATGCAGTGTTACTATATAGTTTGTATGGAATTCAAAAGAATCTGTAGAAAGGCCCTAGTCATGCAGAGTTACAACAATCAGAGAGACTAAAAACCCATTAAGATGCCCATAAGCATGGGTTGGCTCACAATGATGTGGGAAATAGTTCTTCCAAGAAGAGGCATAGGGATGCCAAGAAGAGTAGATCTAGTGGAAGTATTTCCACAAAGTCATCTCACGGGAAGACTACTTTGATAGAAAAATATTCGATGTTGAGTTTGAAAAATCTTCTCAAGAGGATGGTGGAGATGCCTTTGTTGTAGCTTTGGCAACTCGTGTTGGCCAGAGTGCATGGCTGATAGACTTTGGAGCTTCCTTCCATATGCCTTCCCAACAACATTGGTTTTTAGTGTATGAGAAATATGATGGTGGAATGGTATACCTTGGTGATGACTCTCCTCTCATTATAGTTGGCCATGGTAGAATCTTGATCAAATTCCATAATGGCAGAGTAACGGGGATTAATGAAGTTTTTCACATTCTAGGTTTGGAATGAAACCTACTATGAACGAGGACACTTAATTATGTGGGTGTGTAGGTTATTTTCTTTAACACAGGGTGCAAGATGGTCAAAGGATCTATGGTACTCAATAAGGGGGTTCATGTGGGCACTTTGTTCCAATGCAATGTGTGCACTATTGAGTGTAATAGTTCTTCAATTTCTATAGGAGAGAGATCTACAAGATGTACACCTTCACAATCAAAACCTCCTTAGCAACTGTTTGTTTTAGAAAGCAAGCTACGTACAAAGAAGACAATGTTATGGCACCAAATATTGGGCCATATAAGTGAGAAGGGCCTATAAGCCTTGAAAAATAAAAATCTTGTTGATGGATTGAATTATTGTGGTATTGAATTTGATTTTTGCGAGCATTGCATATATAGAAAACAAAACCATGTTCAATTTTATTCTAGTTCTCACAAATATTTTGGGTTGTTGGACTTGATTCATTCTAATATATTTGGTCCAATTAGAGTTCTTTCAATTTCTAAGGCTTTGTATTGTGTGTCATTCATCGATGAGTATTCTAGATGGACATGGGCATATTTTCTTAGAACTATGTATGAGTTTTTTAGTCGATTTAAGGAGCTTAAATCTCTCTTGGGAAATCAGTCTGGTAGGAAAATTAAGGTGTTGAGCACTGATAATAGTGATGAGTTTTGTTATGTAGAGTTTGATAACTTTTGTAAGGATAATGGCATTGAAAGACATAAGACAACTCCATATACCCCTCGACAGATTGGAGTTTTAGAACGAATGAATAGAACATTCATGGAGAGAGCTAGGAGTATGCTTAATGGAGTTGGATTATAGAAGAAGTTATGAGCATAAGTGGTTGCTATTGCATGTTACTTGATTAATAGGTCTCCCATATCAACTCTTGCGAATAATACCCTTATGGAGGTTTGGATGGGAAACAAGCCCTTAGTTTATCATCTTCATGTTTTTTGTGGTGAGACATATGCTCATGTACCTAAGGAGAAGTGGTTGAAGTTGGATAACAAGGTTGTGAAATGTATCTTCTTCAGCCATGGCATTGGTGTGAAAAGGTACAAGCTTTGGGATCTTATGGCTATAAAAAATTTGTATAGTAGGAATGTTATTTTTAGAGAAGTTAAGCCTTCTCCCATATCGGTGTAGCCAAAAAAGGATGAGAATAAGTTAGTGCTTCAACTACCACCCATGATCGAGAAAGTCAAATAAAAAAAATGAACAAGAAGTTCATGATGGACCTGATGAGAAGGAAGGGTCAAAGAGTTCATAAGAGGAGGACAAAATTCCACCTCAAACTTTAAGGAGGTCCACTCGAAAAAGAAGGAAACTAGATAAGTATAATTATAGTCCATCTAATTTCATATGTATATTTGTTTTATTTGCTAACATTGATGGGCCTAGAACTGTAAAAGAGACAATGGAGATGGAATATAAGGATTCCTGGAGATTGGTCATGGATGAGGAAATGGCTACACTTAGAAGGAATGATACATGGTACTTGGTACCATTGATTATTGAACGAAAACCCATTGGATGTAAATGGGTGTTCAAAAACAAGATCGGTTTAGATGGCAATGTTGAAAATCACAAGGCAAGGTTGGTTGCAAAAGGTTATTCCCAGGTTGAGGGGATAAACTTTGGTAATACATTTTCCCCAGTTACTAAGTTAACATCTATTAGGTTCCTATTATTTGTAGTAGAAGTCTTTTTATTTAGAGATAGAACAGATGGATGTGAAAATAACATTCCCACATGGTGACTTTAAAGAGGAGATCTATATGATACAACCATAACATTATGTTGAAAAAGATAGAGTTATTGATTTGCAAGTTATAAAAGTATTTATATGGTCTCAAACAATCTCCTAGAACATGATTCCAAAAAATTGAGTTTTTTGTCTTGGGATTGGGATTTCTGAGATCCAAATCATATCACTATGTGTATTACAAACAAGATGGTTGTCATTTCCTTGTTATCACTCTATATGTAGATGATATGTTATTCTTTGGTAACAATAAGGATGTGATTTGTGATTTGAAGTCTCAGCCTTTAGCACAATTTGATATGAAGGACTTAGGGGTTGAAAATTATATTTTAGGAATGGAGATAAAGAGAGATAGAGCATATAAAAAGATTTGGTTGAGCCAAAGTAAGTATGTAAATTCTGTGCAACAACTCTTTTGCATGGTTGATTGTAGACCATTGAGTGTTCTGATTTCTGTGGGAACTAAGCTTTCAATCAAGCAATGTCCTACAACACTCATAGAGATGGAGGATATGGTTTTTGTTTTTTATGCTAGTGCAATTGGTAGTTTGATGTATGTTATGGTCTGTACTATACCAGAAATTACCCAAACAATGGGAGCCTTGAGTTTTGATTGATGGCTTATCCTGAACGTGAACATTGCGTTGTAGTGAAGAGGATATTTGGGTATTTGCGAGTACTTATGAATATTCCATCTACTATCATAGTGATGTTTTAGGGGAATCATACTCAATGCATATACAAGGTTATGTGGATTCTAATTGGGCAAGGGATGTAAATAGAAGGAGATCTACGAGTGGATACATGTTTTAATTGTTTGGTGGAGCAGTAAGTTGGATGAGTAAGAGACAAGATGTGGTCATTTTTTCCATTGCAGAGGTAGAGTATATGGCATATACTCATGCCTATAAGGAATCCATTTGGATTAGATAAGAACCAAACCCTTCATGCAAATACAAAGGATATAGATATCCAGTACCAGTTTGTTAGGTACATGGTAGAGGATGGAAAGGTGATACTAGAGAAAGTTGTCACCTTACAAAATGTTGTAAACGCATTTACGAAACTAGTGAGCACATGTAAATTCAAGTGGTACTATGAGTCTATGGGCCTTATGGGCCCTAACAATTATCTTGTAGTTTGATGATTTCTCCCTTATACCCTTGCACGATATATGACAAGTGGGAGAATGTTGGGACAGGTGTGTCATACACCTTGTAGTGCTATAATGGAGTAGGGAATAAACACAGAGCTATAACGTAGAATAAATGTAGAGCAGTGGCAAAAAATAATTGTTGAGTAGTTTGATGCATTCTCCCTTATACCCTTGCAAGGTATATGACAAGTGGGAGAATGTTGGGACATGTGTGTCATACACCTTGTAGTGCTATATTGGAGCAGGGAATAGACACAAAGATATAACAAAGAATAAATGTAGAACAATGGTAGAAAATAATTGTTGAGTAGTGGCAGGGAATAACTCTGAGTAGTGGAAGGGAATAAATACATATCACTAGCAAGCAATGAATGCTAATCAACAACAATTGGCCAATTACTTATTGGTGGTTTCCAACATGGAGAATTGAAAAACCATAAATGGTTTATGGTTTTGCTAAGCCTATTTATTCAATGCTAGGGTTAGAGGAAAATTGTGTGTAAGTTTTAACTCACTGTTATGTTGCTGAAATTTCTATAGAATCCTTATGCTACTGTTGAACACTCTTGTTGAGAGAACAAAGACTTTGTATTGTAACCATTTAGTTATTGAATAATACATTGAGTTTGCTTTAGAGTGTGGGTTTTTTTTTTTCTCTTGGAAGAGTTTCCCCAATAAATCGTGTTGTTAATGGTTTGTTGTTTATTTCATTTGTTTGCAACTGTTATGTTTTAAGTTTCTACCCATTTTTCTCTCATGGATTAGTGTAGGAAGCATATTCCACTCTCTGATTCCTTTCACTATGGAGGTAAAAAATGTGATTATCATTGTTATATTCCAACGCGTGTTTATAGAGTTGAATGAGAAAGTTGATAAGATTTATAAATAAGCAATTTTAATTCAGGAAGGTATGATGATTATATCCAAGAAAATAAATGCAATAACAACTCCTGAAGAAGTAATCACTCTATATTCAAGTCCCGGAGTTAGAAAGAAAAGTATGTTTTATGATGCCTTTAATTAAGTTTCTAAGCTACATTCTATGTTTGTTTTTTTTTTTGTCGGGGGGGGATGAAAGGCTTTAAATTCCTTTACAATCTAACGTATAAGAACTTTATTCTCATAGGATATCCTACGATCACTTATGCTTTTTGGCAGAGGTATGGAACATATTTTTCTAAGTGCTGGAGCAAGAAAACTGTATGTATATTTTGATTTCTTGATGGAATATAAAATCTATTAAAAAAACCCAACATCTATGGCATACAAATATAATTGAAAACAACATACACCTTCCAATTTTCAAATTTTAGAACTAGTAACCTTAAGCAAACAGAAACTTAATCATAAAAACTAAGAAAAAACAATGATTGTTTTCATTTCTCCAAAATGATCTTTGAAGATGTAAAATAGCCTAATCAAGATTAGAACCTTAGTCAAAGAAGAAGCAAAGATATTTTTTTCAGAGTCTCGTTGAAAGCGAAGGGCATTCAAATATTGATTTATTAACACATTAATTGAACTACAATGAAAAAGTCTATTATCGAGTGAAAATAAAATAAAAAGTAATGAAAACCAAGGTGTACTTTTCATTACATTGCATATCTTCATACCTATCCAGAGACAATGTAAATGTGATGTTAAAAAGACATATATGACTAAACAATGATCAAAATTACTATCTGGATATCATGCAAATATTTTGTCATGTTAACAAACCTAGAACTTATGATAATCAAACAAAGATGTTTGTTTGGGTTGAATTTTGTCCCATTTTGAATCATTTCAAGAGTTTAACATTCAAGGAGAGTTTTGAAATTATGTTATCAAAAATTCATTACTATTGAAGGAGTAATTACATATTACATATATTCACTCTTTGTTTATTTACATAGATATTCACTCTCCCACTACTTGATTACATATTACATCACCTTCATCATCTCAGAATGTAAGTTAAAAAATTTCTACAATTTTCTTCCTCTAATCGAACCCTAAACCCTCAAAGCCCCCTAATTCAATCCTTTTGCATCAACAAAAACATTAGCACAA
>JZKD02S0325179.1:246432-306351 GCA_000966675.3 Picea glauca | reverse complement strand
AAACAAAATCCCTTTAAACTTGAACGTGACTTTCTCGAGTTCCTGGATTGGTCGCGGGTTGACCGGTTAGAGGACTGGAAGATCCTCATCGTGATCTATATCTCAACATCATGAGACCAACTGACCACCGTCCCTTTCAACACTTAGCCAATTATCTCATCACAGATTCCCAACTTAGCGCTATTGAATTCTTATGCCCCATGTTCCATGATATACATCTTGCATCCAACACTTTCGTGATATACATTTTGCACCCAACAATTCCACGATACACATTTTTCACCCATCACTTTTGTCATTTACAATTTGAACCTGAACTACTGGAACTCAGAAGCTTCACTATACCTCAATTCACAAAACTTTCAAAACATTTATCGCTCTCTTCAATCCCCGCCAAATTCCCGCCCTCCTCAATGCACATTCATTATAATTTTATTAGCGACAACTCAATGCATAGGTTGGCTTATTGGCATTAATAAGAAAAAAACGCATTGAACAACGGTTCATGGGAGTCCGATAGACCCCCAAGTTGTCTCTATTATAAATATTGCACCCTAAGCTTTCCCCATCTACAGTTCCGCCATATATATCTTGCACCCAAAACTTTAGTATTCCACAATTCCCCCACAAATTCGAACATGGTTTACATTTGGACCACAAATAATCTATTAAGATACATTAATATGAATACATTTTAAATAAATATAAACAAAATATCTTTAAAACTGAACCTGACTTTCTTGAGCTTCTCGATTGGTTGCGGGTTCCACGGTTAGCTCATATCCATCTACATCATCACATCATAATCCTGATTGACTATTGTCTTGACTTAGTGCTATCGAATTCATATGCCCCTTGTTTTGTGATATACATCTTGCACACAACACTTCCGTGATATACATTTTTCACCCAACACTTTTGTGATTTACAATTCGACCCCACACTCCTGGAACTTGATGTTCACAAAAGTTTCAAGCCATTTATCATTCTCTTCAATCCCCGCCACATTCTCGCCCTTCCCAATGTACATTCATTATTCAACAACGATTTATGGTAGTCCGACCGACCCTCGTTTCTTTTCATACCTAGCCAATTCTATGGTCATCGGTTCCTGGGTTGGGACAACCAACTCTCATTCCTTGTGTTTCGTGATATACATGTTTCACCCTAAAATTTCATGATCCACAATTCCATACATAACCACAATTCCATACATAACCACAATTCCATACATAACCAACTTTATGGCGGAAACCTTCTCTATACCTAGGTTCACAAAAATTTCAACCATTTATTGCTCTCTTCAACTGCTACCACATTCATGTTCTTCCTAATGCACATTCATTATTCTTTTACTAGCGACAAATCAACAAATGGGTTCATTTATTGGCATTAATAAGCAAAAAACACAATCAACAACGATTTACAGGAGTATTACCGACCCCCGAGTTGGCGCTATTATAAATCTTTCACCCAAAACTTTTTTCATCTACAATTCTGCGATATACATCTTGCACCCAAAAATTCTGTGGTCTAAAATTACTCCACAAATTGGAACATGGTTTACATTTACAAACCAATAATCTATTAAGATACATTAATATAAATACATTTTAAATAAATATAAACAAAATTTCTTTAAACTTGAACCTGACTTTCTCCAACTCCTAGATTGGTCGCAGTTCATGGCTTAGACAACTTCCAGATCCTCATGTCCATCTATATCATCACATCATGAGCCTGACCAATCGCGTTCCCTTTCAACACTTAGCCAATTATCTTACCATGGGGTCGCAACATAGCACTATCAAATTCTTATGTCCCTTGTTCTCTGATATGCATGTTGCACACAACACTTCTGTGATATACGTTTTGTAGCCAACACTTCCATAATTTACAATTCGACCTCGGGCTCCTAAAACTCCCAAGATTCACTATACCCAGGTTCACAAAAGTTTCAAACCATTTATCACTCTCTTTAGTCCTTGCCACATTGCCACCCTTCCCAATGCACATTTGTTATTGTTTTACTAAGGACAACTCATCACACAGGTTCACTCATTGGCATTAATAAGCAAAAAATGCATTCAACTGCGATTTACGGGAATCCAACCGACTGTCAATGATTTTCATACCTAGCCAATTGTATAGCAGTCGGTTCCTAGGTTGCCTCAACCAAACTCTCATTCCCCTTGTTCTGTGATATACATCTTGCACCCTAGACTTCCCTGAGTTGCCCCCTAAAGTATGAAGTTAGAAGACAGGAACTGATAACTGAAATGAACTGATAACTGAAATGCTTTGTAGACTTTAAAGAAAGGGTATAGACGCAAAGAACCTGACAAAATATTCACACAACCATACAACAAATATTATGACATGTTTCAAACTCAAGGCAGGCATACCTATGCTTGGGTGATCAAGACTTGCAAGATATGGCCGCCATAAAATACACTGTGGATCCATAATTGTACTAATAAAAAGGTATAGCCATTGAAAATACACTGTGGATCTATACTCATATGACCTGAACTGATCGTAGCCACAAAGAATACACAGTGGATCTATGAGATGACAAGACATAGCCACAACCAATACAAAGTGGATTTATGTGACAATATATGTGTCATTGTTCAAGAGAAATTCCGTCGCAACCTGGGCAAAGTACATATCAGAGTGATCACTCAACCCAGGGTCTTCTTACCGATCCCAATGTAGTACGAATCTAACCATGTGAATAGATGTCCTAATGTCGAACATGGCAGAAACCACTTGATTACCAGTCAATGAGGTAAACCGTTAACAAGCACGGGGGAAATCGCCATTAATGTCAATGATTCCCAAGGAACTCTGGTACATTCCAACTAATGTGAATGGATGAGTTGAAGTCGAACATCTATGGAATCATCCGATCAGAGGTCAATGATGTAAACCCACTATTGGATGTGAGGAGGCCTTCCATTGAGGCATGCAGGTCCCAAAGTACTAATTGGTTTCTAAGCCTAGTTCCTGGATAATGTGTTGAAGTTGACAGGAATAAGCTCGTCGAAGGAGGGCCTTAATGTATCCCCCATCAACGACACAAAATAGAAACGAAGATGTAATTGGTAGATCAAATGAACATGGACTAACATGAGTATTGAGACAAGATATTTGTGATGGCTGACTCTCGAGGTGGATACTTCCCTTGAACACTAAGGCACGACAGCAGAAACATGACATGGACCAAAACTTTATGATGTAGTGGATGTTGTGACTTATGTCAGGTGACCCAAAGGAGTGAAAGAAACTCAAAGGATTGTCTCAGCACAGAGGTTCAGCAGATTATAATGCGTGCAAAAGACAAAGTGTCGTGTTCAAGGGAGACTCTAAGAGTTACTTGGTAATGTTCTCAAAAAACTGCTTGGCTTGCTTCTTTCAATTTTTTCCCCATCCAGATAGATGAGTACCTCTTTTTAATTTAACGAACTCGAAGAGGATAACACATGCTCGATAAAACTCACCTTCGGTAAGTTCCTCTTCCTTTTTTTAACGAATTGGAAGAAGTAAGGGTTCAGTCCCGTATGGGCCTGTCAATTTTTTGTTTAGCGAGTCCAAAGACAGAAAACTCGAAGGTTTTTCATGATTATAGAGTCTGGAAAAACACTTAAAAGAGAACTCTCTCAGTCCCTTTTTCGTAAAGTAGTTTGACAAGACCTAAAAAGATATAAATTATCGCTCAACAGATGTTTTCTTCAAATACTTTAACGAGCGTGAAAAGAACAAGGTCACTCGGTAATCTTTTCATCTTTAGAGAGTCTAAAAAGAACTTAAATATGACTCCAATGTTGTCCTTTTTGATAATGTTAGTCTTGCGAGGCCAAAAACTAGATAAATTATCACTCGAAAGACGCCCTTTCAAACCGTTTAACGAGTGGGAAAGGAAGCAAGATCACTCGGCAATCTTTTCATTTTTAGAGAGTCTGAAAAGAGCTTAAAGGAGACTCCAAGGGGTTCCTTTTTCATGTATCCATACAGGTCCGAAAAAGAGATAAAAGTCTACCTGTATGCATTCTCATGTATTTACAAGGATGAGAAAGAACAAAGACTAAGCTTGGTATGCCCCCAGCATGAAAGCTAGTGACTTAACTCCAGAAAGATCATCAAAGGCTGGAGACATGCCCTCCATGCTTCAATTCATGCACTGGCTCTGAGGTCGTCACCAATTTCTCTAGTAGATGAGAAAAAGGACAAGGGTGGATGAAAAGAAGGTTCAAGAGAGGTGACTGTTTCATTTTTTAACAAGATTTACACAGGAAAAGAACTATGCTCAAGGCCTCTATTTCATGTTTTAACGAGCTTGCCACAGAGAAGAGAAACTATTCTCGTGGTTGCTTCTTGATCATGGCTTCTGAGAGGATAATGCTCTGGAAGGGTACCATGTGAAGGGACAAAACTCAGTCATGGCTTCCAAGAGATCTTCGCCGGATGGAAGATAATCACTCTGGGAGGAACACATGTCGAGGGTCGTGACAGGGGTAACGAGATCAGGCTCCAATAACCCTACCAAAGAGATCACCATGTCAGCTACCGGATCCAAAGCATCAAAAGTTGAAATCATGGGAGACAACGCCACATAATTGACATGCGGCGAGGGTGATACTGTCTGCATATAAGAACCACTTAGGGAGGTAACCCAGTCAGGGCCGATGAATGAAAGTTGATCAATAGTCACAATTCTTCCATCGTGAGGAAAATATATCACATGGAAAAGGGTGGATACAAGAGATTTCATAGCATAGACATAATCCTACCCAAGGAGTAAATATAAATCCAAGGGGTCTCGGACTACCATGACATCGATAAAGACAGTTTTTCCTCCCAAAGTTACAGGAAACTGAGGAAGGATCCCTAAAGGTTGACTAGTTCTTCTGTTAAAAGCTAACAGATTCTGGGTAACTTGTGCAAGCTGAGGACAACCAAAGCATGCCAAGCATCAGAGGAAAAAATACTAACAAACGCACCTTCATCTATCAACGTTTGAGAAATGTCCCGACCACAAACCTGTACTGTAATCTGAAAAGGAATTTGAGAGGGAAGACGAGGTCTAGTTAGCGCATCCCAATCAAAAAGGATGGCCTCATTACTTGGAGGGGGTTTCGCAGGAGAACAAGGAATGCCCCCCAGCATGGTAGAGTCCATATTAACGAGAAAAATGTGGGCAGTATCAGGTTTACTCTTTGGAGGGAGAGTGGGATCGATCAATGGTGGACTTGAATCGACTGCTTTGGCACTCTTCAGAGGAAGAGTGGGATTGAATGAGGATGTAACTAGAGCAACCACTTTGGCACTCTTTGGAGGAAGGGTGGGACTCACCATGAAAGGGACTGTATCAGTCACTTTGTCACTCGTCAAAAGAGGAGTGGGATCGACCGGTGATGGAACTAGAGAAACCACTTCGACACTCTTCAGAGGAAGGGTGGGACTGGATCAGTCACTTTGACATTCTGTGATGGAGGAATGGGATCGAACGATGGTGAAACTGGGTCGACCACTTGGACACTCTTCAGAGGAAGGGTGGGACTGACCGAGGAAGGGGCTGGATCAGTCACTTTGACATTCCATGATGGAGGAATGGGATCGACCGATGGCGAAACTGGATCAACCACTTTGGTGTCACTCTTTTGATGAAGAGCGTGGTTGATCAATGACGGAACTAGATCAGCTACTTGGGTTTGTGGTTCAATCGAGGAGGAAACTAGATTGACCACTTGATCATCCAGATCAACCAGTCCATCAACCAATGATGGGTCGGAGGAAAGCTTACGATAACCTTTTGGAAGTTGAAGGTTTTCCAAAAGAGAAGAAGCCTCATCCATACGAGGACACAGGTGAGAGTAATGATCACCTTTACATAACAGGCAAGGGAACTTGACAGTTTTCTTCTTCTTACCAACCTTAACATCACTAGTTGACGGGGTATCATCGACATGACCGACAGAGGCCGATGACGTGGAGGACGACATTTCTAAGACCTGGGTAAGACCGGGGCAATCCCTCAGAAAGTGGTCACCCTTACAAAGACTACAAGGGAATTTGGGTTTCGGATTCTTCATTTTAATCTTGTTGACCTCATCAACACTCCCAGTACTATTAATAGTAACTATTTTCTTAGAGCCAACATTTGATGTTGTTGGGACCTTTGTCCTTTTCAGGTTCTTCTTCTTCTTCTCTTTCCGTTTCTTCTTCTTCTGATCAACCTGGCTAATTGATTTAGAGCTTTCACTAGGCGAAGAGGGAGAAATGGAAGGAGACTTGATGGATGAAGAAGTCGAAAAGTCGACATGAGGTTGATGTGTGGGTGGTGTATTGACATCCAAAGTATTAGGTGCAACTGAAACATTGGGAGGATTCGGGATCACCGGAGTGGGGAACAACCAAACTAGTAATTCAATAGTGAGTCCTGGAAGACTCAGTGTGGCAACATATGGAGGACCAAAGTTTCCAAATGAAGGAAAGGTATAAGGTTCCCCAGTAGAGTCACCAGTTTTTGTTGAAGGAAAATCTCCCTGCGGACAGGTAGATCTCCTCAAAGAGATAGACTCTTAACTCTAAGACAGAAAGTGCTTTTCATGGTCACTAACTTCCTTTTAGATCTAGGTGGACTAGTGTGTGAGAAGGAAGGAGAAAATAAGTACCTTTTATCGGTGTTTGTCCTTGCACGCTCTGAATTGAGCTCCAATCTTTTGCTCTTCAACAAGCCCTGTAGACAAACAAAGTACGACCACTTCCTATTCTATCAAGATTAGTCCGAAATAGGTCTATCTACTTAAGAGACAAATTCATTTGAGATTGAACATGAATTAGAAAGAAACATGCCAAGCAAATTATATTAATGAGGACAAAACATTGCTTACAGCCATAGATGAATTCCAGTAGTTTCGTCAAGTCCTCCTTGTCTACTCCTTGCTCAAAAGATCCCTGATACAAATGATGATAGCTTCACCGATTGCTCCCTATGAGATCATAGGTCTCTTGCTACCAAATTATCTCTGTTCCAACACCACTTATAAGATCATAAGTTTGGTGTGATTCTCTCTTTCTAGTCCCCTTTTACCATTAGAAAGATTGCTTATATAGCCTTGGAGAGTCTTTAACCACTTGAGATATCCTTGGGGAAGTTGAGGATTTGCCTCCTTCAGTTGAGAATCTTCCCTAAGATCATGGCTGGACCATGGATTCGAATTCAACTGCCTTCAAAGAATGAAAGGCTCCTTCCCCCATTCACCTCAACAACTTAACCACTGCCCAAAATAGGCAACGCTCCCTCAAAAGGGCCATTAGAGCATTGTAGCGCTCCCCGGTAGGCTTAAGGGGGGCACCAGTGCTCCTAAAGACACCAATGCTCCCCTAGAAGGGCCAAAGAAGCTTTATAACGCTCCCAGACAGTGTAAGGGGGAGCGCCAGCGCTCCCAGAAGAGGTATAGGGGATCGCTCTCCTTCAAAACTTAGTTTTTTGAGTGTTTTCAGATGGAAAAAGGTTCATGATCCCAGTTAACCTTTCCTCCTCATCCAAATCAAGTTTCCAACATGTTCCAAGTGTCCTCTTGATGTCGTTTATAGGCACGACATGGGTATCATGGCAGTATGCTTTCTTTAACGCTTGCGACACTTGTGAGCAAAAAGTGACACTTGCGACACTATCAAAGTGAGTATTTTTTATGTGTAAAAAAAGCAGCTGACGAGGAGGCGTTGTTACCAAATGCACTGAAAAAATAAAATAGTGTTGAACCTACCAACATATTATGCGAAGGTGTTCCTTGACTCCCTACTCCAAATAAACTATGGTGTGCATGTGACCCATCAGATGGCTAGTGTGTGCCACCGAGCGAAGGGGACGAAAGAGGTATATGACCTCCTCTGTAAGGGAAGCATTAAAGGGAGAAGAAGTGGCCCCCATGTGGCCTTGTAGAGGAGTGTTAGATTTCCCTGCCCCCAGACCTGAAGTTTTTGAAGTGGAGTAGGAAAGTACAGGACTTGTACCTGAACTTGGCATCCTGTATGAGAACGGAGGGCCTGTCGCACTTGGTGTGAAAGGGGTTGTGGCCACCGTCAGAGACGAGATCGGACCACTGTGCGATGTAGAGACGGTTGAGACCATGGTGGTTCAGACCAGTGACAATGGTTTAGGAGGTGGAAACTCTCCTGTGGTGACAACCGTAGTGGGAATTGAAGAATTCCCAGAAGGAGTAACAACATTTGTTTCCAGTACTGCGTGTGACACTGTCTAGCACTCGTAAGGATGAACCAGTATGATGGTGGGTGCCGAAAGATCAGTGGTGGAGGTTTCAACTAGACCAAAATATTTTTCTCCAAGGTCTAAAATGGTCGATTCCTCTAGATGTTGGTCGGGAACAATTTCTTGTGACCCGATCGCTTCAAAAGACCCTTGTTGGTCTAGCTTTCGCTTTAGTGGTGTCGGGGGTGGCTCTAGTGTAACCGGCGGCAGGCCAAGAAGCCTTTGTCACCGGTGGAGTCCGTGATCCTATACTATGTGAGAAGATCAAAGACACTCTAGGGCATTCTAGTCGTTCAAAAACAACACACACTAAAAAATTCCCTATAAGATAAGACAGGAAAACACTAAATTAATTGGAAGAACAGTTACAACAACCAACAATAAAGCAACTTACTAGCTCAAGTGCAACTCGAACATGGAAGCACCCTCCAGGTATACTCTACAAAATGTGGCCCAATGTCTGTACTAGGTACCATGGTATACCCCCACAGTCACCTGTGTATGTCCCTAAAAAATATAGGCAACTAGGTTGCTAGTGCACGAACAGTCACTAGGCAGGTACAGTCGAGATTTAGGTAGACCATAATGAGAAAGGTATTGAGCCCGAAACCTGTCAAGGGTATCGAGAGAAAGTGGTCCGGAAGACAACTGAGGAGCTCAAACGAATTCAAGACCCATGAAGCTCTGTGGCAAATGCAATCGACGGAATAACAAGACAAGCCCTCTATATGTGCTCTCCACTACGATTGGTCCAGCTTTGGAGGGGTTATCTCCACTACCTTTCCACACAAAACCTTGTGTTTATCCCCAGGGGGTCCCGGATAACTTTCACGATACTAGTCTTCGACACTCCCTAACTCAGACTCCAATGTTTGATTTTAATGGCCTTGAAGAGTTTCCTCTCCAACCTAATCCAAGGCCCTAATCCTGAACTAGTTGGTTAACCCTACAAATATAAAAATCTAATGAATTTTAGATTTAGCATTAATTTTATGTCTTGTCTTATGTCAAAGGGTATGAAAGTGAAACTAGTGATGTTTGAAATACGAAAGTAAAAATGAACAGAAAGATGGAAACAAAAACCTTTACTTAACGCAAATTTTCAACAACTTTTCTAAATTTTTTTTTTAAATTTGTAAGATCGTTTGAACAACAAACTCAAAGCAAGATTTCACTCGACTACGAGATACTTACGATCTAAGAAAATTGTTAAGAAATTATGAAAGAAAAGACTTTTCCATGGTTACTAATGCAAAACAACACTTTTCAACCAAACAAAGAAATGAAAGATTTTTTTATTTATTTGAATGCTCACAAAGAAAAAAGGAAAAATATCAACAAGTCAAAAACCAAGAAAAACTTTTGGCCTAGTCATAGATCGCAAAGAATCACTTCAAGAAATCACACACTAGCAACTTTAAAAAGGACTCTCACACTTGTCTAAAAGCCTTAAAAAAAAAATTGATGAAAACTTTTAAATGAAAAAAGAAAGCTATGGCTAAGATCAAACCTAAGCTCTAACTACTAGGACAGAGATTCAAAAAACCTAAGAGGTATAACTCTTGTCCAGGGAAAGGATGGTTGCATCACCCTCAACAAAAACTATCCTTCACAAGCACACTGCTGACAATTCAACAGCAAGCCTGTGCACACGAGATGTGTAGAGCCAGAGGGATTGTACACACGTGCTAGAATTATACAAGCCGTGTGTATCTCTAAAACTCTAAAACAAATAAAAAAAGACAATCCAAACCAGGAAGAGACCACTGATACTGAGAACCAGGATCTCTTGAAGGCTTAGACACTTTCTTTAACAGAAAACAAAAAGAAAACAATGTAAGGAAAAATTCGTAGAACAAACCAATCTGAGGTGAACCCTAAGCTATAGAATGTAAACAACAAAGACTAGAAAGAGTTCCAAAAGACCCCTGAGAATGACTGATTCTGACAGGGAAGAGGATGACTACCTCAAAAAATTTTTGGAATCATACACGCTATTGTTACTTCTTCATCTAGCGTTTCCACGTGGGCTGTAAGAAAGTAGGGCACGAGTAGATGTGTGAAGACCTTATGCAGGCCGCGTGTACCTTTGTGGGTCTCAAAAAAAATACAGTCAAGCAAAGAAATAGAGATAGCTGGTATGGAAGACCAGAATCTCTGTTAGCTCAGACTTTGCAGAAACTTCAAAAAATAGGAAAGAAAACCAGTCTTTTAAAAATACCCAAAAATATTCCTAGGAACCCTAGAGACTTCCCCAATATGGTCTCCAATTCTATTGTGATGGGAAATCCCCCTAAGGACTAGCATTTAGGGTTATATTATGCATGAAGATAAGACCGAAAGAATCCTACTTTCTACCATCGTCCCAGACCTAATCCCCATTTCTTTTAAGCAAATACATGGTTAAATGAGCATACCTTGTTTCAGACATTCTATGTCGATCCTTCTTCATGCTTGATTGCTTGTTAGCAGCTATCCTCCCAAAAATGACATGTGTACAAAACAAGAAACAAACTCTACATGCACTTGTTCTACAGATTAATGGGTTAGAGATTCAAACATATATTCACTAAACTATGAAGAACTCATATAGTGGGATGGAAAAAGCTTTTCTTTATTATTAACTTTAATGAATCAACTTACAATGTTGAGACCGACCACCGCTCCACAAAACTGATCTTGGGCTCTTCTTCAAATGTCCTCCAACTTCTTTTCCTTGTATCTCTCTTTGCATAAGGATGGCTAAAGGGTTGGGACAATGGGAATGTGCAATTGGGTAGAGTTTCTTTACTATTATTCTCCCCCTCCAAATGGGACCCCTAACCCTTCTTTTATAGGCTAGAAGAAGCTAGGTATTTGGAGGAACCCTCGGCCATGCATGGCTAGGAGTTTCAGTTAACTTGCCCAAAGTTGTGTGTTCCATCAACAACTTTCCTTTTTTCATTCTTTTGTAGGTACACACGGGTTGTTTTAGGTCAGCTAGTGTGTACACGCGTGCAGTAATGGAGTAGGGTACGTGGGCCCTTATAAAAGAGGCTTTTTAAAGTGTTGTTCATAAGTGTTTTGGCAAAGAAGGAATCTGAGATGGCATGATGCCAGGTAAGCATGTATGGTGCAAATTAGGGTTATAACAACTACCTGTACAAAGGTGTGGTCTGGCATTAAAATCCTTACAACATTTCTTGAAATTTCAAATTTCAAAATTGAGAGGGCTGCACCTCTCCCTTTCTCCATTAAATGTGTGTTGGATGTGCTGGCTAGCTAGCACGCTGCTGACATGTAGTGATTCTCCTGCATCATACTCCTCAACTAGAAAAATCATGATCTCCTGATCATGAGCTCCTCTTCTCCAGTGTTGAAATCCACCTGTATCCCAAACTTTCCCTTGGAGATGTCCACATGCTCCTCTGCTTCGTTGTTGCTGTTGTTTCTGCCTTGCTGCTCTTGCAGGCTCCCTTCTGCTTAGATTCTCATTGCTGGTAGTCTCTACGACTGAACTCAACATCCGCCTTCTGATTTCTTCAATTACCTCATCTAGCTGCTCCAGTGGCTAACTCTTTGTATGCAGTCTTCTCTGCCGCACTGTTGTCTTCTCAATGGGCAGATCTACTGGATCTCCCCTACTATATTTATCTCTCTTTGTGGCACTAAGTGGCCACTCTGCTGCAGACTCCAGCTTTGCAGTCTTCTCACTAAACTGTTGCTTAGCTTCTTCCTGTGGTAGTTTTCCTGCTGCCATTTCTCCTCTTGGCATACTTCCAACTTCTACCAGCTTCTCCTGGGGCTGGTATGCTCCACTACCTTCTTCCAACTTAGCCTGTTGGATGTGCAAGGTTTTCACCATCACCCTTCTCTCCAGGGCTTCCAATTCTTCACACAGATCAACAAAATCTGTGTTTTCTGCTTCCTCTTCTGTTGCAGACTCCAGTGCTGCAGTCATTTCTGATTTAGCTTCTTGGCTGAAAATTTTGAGCAACTCGGCTAAATGCTCTTCTTCTTCCTCTTGGGAAAACATCAGTGTCTGGACTCTACTCCACTTCTTCCTCTTCTTCAATAGTCTCTATTGGTTTTCCTCCTTCTGTTGTTTCATCCACAACACATGCTCTTGCCTCAATTTGGCTATCTGGTAGGAATACCTGAATTCCCCCAATCATCAGAATGCTCTTCTGATCCTCCTTCTGGATGGTGCAAGTTTTCAACTTGTCATCATCTTCATTCACATGGTCTAAAAAACCACATGAATCTTCACTTATCAACACTTCTTGCTGAAATGAACTCACTCCTGAGTCCCTGAGACTTTCAGACAGTCTCACTTCTTTTCCCCTGCCCACCTGGCAATTTGGGAATTTTCTACTGCCCACTTGATAGTCTATGAGATCCAGTGATCCCATCTCATTCCCCACTTGGAAATATGAAATTTCACCCCTACCCCCTTGGCAGTATGCAAGACCTCTCTACTCTAGTCTCTCCCCATTGCTCACCTGGCAACTCGAAAGTTCACTTCTTCCCACTTGGCAGTTTATGAGATCCTCTGCTAATCTCATACCATTGCCCACCTGGAAATATGAATTTTCATTCCTGTCCTTTTGATAGACTATGAGATGCTGCAGTGATCTCATTCCATTTCCCACCTGACAATATTCAAATTCATCTCTTCCCCCCTGGCAGTTTATGAGATCTGAAACTGATCCCTCTTCCTCATCACTGAGGGTTCCTCCAACTTCTGGTTCACAGATGCAAACCAACTCTATTTCAGTGAGGCTTCCAACATACCTCAGCCACTTCCTCAAATCTTGTTTTTGTTTCCTAGCCAACAACTTTTGAATAGGCCATTTGGCTTTCTTGTTCAGAGGTCATTCATACCTCCACTGTACTTTTGCCTCCTGTTGCATCTTCAATGTCATTTGTTCCATTCTCTCCCTTATCTCAGTGATTTCTTTGTCAATCTATGCTTTACTCATCTGTTGGTGGTCTCCTCTTCCACCACACTCACCGCCTTCAGTAGCCATTTCCATCTTTCACCTGCCCTCTTGGCAAGCATATGGATCACTCTTCATCTGAGAGAATCTCCATGTCCTCCTATAGCTCACCTAATTGTCTATCATTTGTTGCACACCTTGCAACAATCACCATAGAGATTTAACACCCTTCTTCGTTCACCCGCTATATACAGATGAATATCTGCTTCTGATTCCACTTGATGTTACCAAAATTTCTCCCACCATCTCTCCTTTGTCTGTGAACAAAGCAATAGTCTCCTCTTTCTCTTTTGTCTGAGATCTACAGACAAAAATATTCTCTGATACCACTTGGTGTGTATCAGAGTATTTTCTTTATCTACTCTACCTCCCTCTACCCGAAGTCTACAAACAGAAAATGGCTCTGATACCACTTGATGGTATCAAATTGTATCCCTTCACAGTCCTCCTCTTGTTTGTGATATGCAAACAAAAAATCAGTTGGCTCTGATACCACTTGATGCAGACCCCCTACCTCAGCAGAGTTCTACGACCTCCCGGTCTCTAGATCGATCTTCTTCTGAGCCTAAATGGCTCTTGGGACTCCTGCTGGAAGCTTTTGAATGAATTCACATGTCCTTCATGAAAACCTGCCCTGCAGAACTTAACACCAAGCGCGAGTGTTACATCTCCATGCGACCACAACCTGGCCTTAGCACAAGCATCTTTCGCAACTCGTGAGTTTGTGAGTCGAAGACCCTCGACTCCTCCTTCTTCAAATGTCGATACCTGAGATGCGATATGGGTATGGCTCCTCCTTCTTAGTGCCTTCCACACATAACCACCATCTAGGGCTAAGTGTTATCACTACTCGCAACTCGTGACTTCGTGAGTTGGAGTGTTTGAACCTCGTGCTCCTCCTTTGTGAAATCCTAAAGCATGATAAGTCAGCGATCGGTTGACCCCTTCCAAGGTGGCACGTGTACGCCACATGTCACCTACTTTCGCCTTTTCTGTGTGCTCTATGTTTGTGCCACCTGTCAACCATGCGGTCCACACCTAAGGGATGTGACACGTGTTCGTACGAGCCCTCGGCTCTTGGCACTTTGTGACTTTAGCGATCAAGGTGCAAATCCTTCACCCTCTGAAACCTCGATACATGATGTAGTGAGGTGACAAATCTCACGGCTCTCCTTCCTCCTCGATTGATGGTTCAGCTCAAATCACGATTTCATGATTCGGGGTTTTGAAGCGTAAATAACTTCACCTCCCAGCTCGCGATACCCGAGTTCGCAAAATGGACCACCCTCGCTATTTCGTGATCTCGCGACTCCGGGTTTCTAGAGACAAGACCTTTGTCCTTCCAATTTGCGATACCTAAGATCACGATGAGGACCAACGGTCTATATATTTCGCTTAGTCAATGGCCAAGATTGAATCCTGTCTATCTTCTTTTCGGGATGTCTGCGGAGTTTTCACCTCCCAACTCCCGGTGACCAAACTCCTGGTAGCTTCTAGATTTCAGCCACCTGTCCTCGAAAATGGATGGTCTTGATGCTTTCAGGACTTGACGAGTCATCTTCCTTCTGCAGTTACGAGGTTTAAACCCCGTGCCCCTTTTCTGGATCCGACAGCTCACGGCAACTCGACACTTCTCCCTCGAATTTTCTATCATTCATTCTACCCTTTTTTGCATCTTCCGAGGAATTAAACCCCTTGCACCTTCTCCTAGATCCGATGGCTATCGATCCTTGGTGCTAGATCTGACGGCCCAGATCCTTTTTTCCTGTGCACCTCCTAGGCACTAAACCCTGTGCATGTATCCTTGATCCACCGGCTCTCAAGCCACTACGCTCCAGATCCGACGGTGGGCGTGATTTTGCGATCTCGGGGATTTCAAGTATGGTGTGCAACCTCCTCTGCTCCTCCAACTTAGGATTCCTAAATGTGTGGATATCCAGGGGTTTAAATCCTATGTTCCTTTGCTTGATCCAACGGTTGTTGGGTATTGGCGCTAGAACTGACAGTTCAGATCTGTCCTCCTTACACACTCTCCTCCTGATGCCTGGATGCAGATTCAATGATCCAGATCTTTCTTCCTAGTGATGATCCAATGACAGCTCTACTCTTCCTCCTGAGATTTCTTGGCTTTTTGACTTAGAATATTTTCTAAGTCTCGAAGGCCTCGACCTTCAACTCTTCCTCTTGTGAGCCCGGTTCCTTTGGGTCCTGTTTGCGTTATAGAGACGTTGTCCCTTTTGAGCTTTGTCCTCTCGGAGATTTACTCTTGGGCACACTTTGTGTTCGAGGATCTCGAATAACTCAGATTCGAGAAGTTTTCTTGAAAAGAAAACTCCTTACGCCCACCTAATGTTCTCTTTCTTGATGCACACCTTGCAGAGCCTACAGAGTATTGAGCAACCCTATGAGTGTCTTCTCTTCGACACTTCTCTTTTCTCAGAACTTGAAATAGAGTTCCCTACTGCACTGTATGCACTCGCTCGATGCCCTCTTGGTAGAGTCTATAGAACCTTTAGTAGTTTTGTCTTCCCTGAACTCAAGACAGAGTTCCTTCTTGTGCACTCCTTGCACCTTTGCTAATGAAGGTTCAATGCTATCCATCTTGAGAATTCCTGAGGTTGTCTTACCTTTGTCAACGCACACCTTGTGGAGTATGTGCACTCCTTGCACTCGAAAACTCCAAGACGGGAAGAAATTGAAACTTATGAAATACTTCACCAATTATCCATTCAAAACATGAAATGCATAAAAAAATGCAAACACATACAAACAATTCATGGACAGAAAAACTGCGTTTCTATTAATTCAGAAATGCCTATACAAGGTGATTACAAAGGTTGGATTGTAACAAGTCTCACCTCTCTCTCTAGAGATGTCTCTGCTCTGGTCTCTCTTCCTAACTCTCTAACCTAATTTCTTAATTACAAAATGACGGCTCCCATGAGCTTATCCTCAACCACCATCTCTGAGCTATCGCTATCACAGAGCAGCTCCTATGACTACATTACATAAATGGATGCCTAGTCCTAACTACTTCCTAGGCTTGCTGCAAGAAACCATTAAAGGAAACCTCAACCACTACTGTTGTGGTGGGAAATCCCCTTACGGACTAACATTTAGGGTTATATTATGCATGCAGATAAGACCGAAAGAATCCTACTTTATATCATCGTCCCAGACCTAATCCCCATTTCTTTTAGTAAAATACATGGTTAAACAAACATACCTTGTTCCAGACGTTCAATGTTGATCCTTATTCACGCTTGATCACTTTTTAGAAGCTATCCTCCCAAGACTGACCTATGTACAAAACAAGCAACAAACTCTACATGCATTTGTTCTACAGATTAATGGGTTAGAGATTCAAACATATATTCCCTAATCTATGAAGAACTCATATAGTGGGATGGGAAAATAATTTCTTTATTATTAACTTTAATGAATCAACTTACAATGTCGAGACCGACCACTGCTCCATGAACCTAATCTTGGGATCCTCTTCAAATGTCCTCCAACTTCTTTGCTCTGTATCTCTATTTGCACAAGGATGGCTAAAGGGTTGGGACAATGGGAATGTGCAATTGGGTAGATTTTCTTTACTATTATTCTCCCCCTTCAAATGGGACCCCTAACCCTTCTTTTATAGGCTAGAAGAAGCTAGGTATTTTTACAAACCCTCGGCCATGCATGGCCGGGAGTTTCAGTTAACCCACCCAAATTTGTGCGTTCTGTCGGCAACTTTCCTTTTTTTGTGCTTTTGTAGGTACACGTGGGTTGTTTTAGGTCAGCTAGCGTGTACACGCATGCAGTAATGGAGTAAGGCACGTGGGACCTTATAAAATAATTTTTTTAAAGAGTTGTTCATCAGTGTTTTGGCAAAGAAGGAATCTAAGATGGCCTGATGCTAGGTAAGCATATCTAGTGAAAATTAGGGTTCTAATAGATGCCCCCTAATGTGTGAGGTCAAAAGAGCATCTGATGGAAGAAATACATTACCAATATTTACTGATGTGCCAAATAGGTGAGCCCAGGAACCAGGAACCAGGAGGCATCGTCTGCAAAATAACAAATGTCTCACCGAGGTGGGCATACCCATGCTTGGGATAAAATAGAATCATGGCTACCAATCAAATACATTGCAAATCCATGGAAAATAACTATATAAAGTGTAGCCACGAACAATACACAATGGAGCTACATCTCGAAATAAAAAAGATATACATATAGAGTATTCATCTTCTAGAAGTTGATATGGCCTAATGGCTAGAGATGAGGTCTTCAAATCTTGAGCAACAACTTCAAAATATTCAAAACTCAAGGTAGGAGTGTAATATGAGTATACGACTACACTACCCAGAGGTCTTCGATGGCTCATCGGCCATGGACTAGATAATCTTGGTGATCAAACTGAAGGCTTCATTGATTTCGAGCAAGGACTTGATTGGACATTCATAATGGTCGGGTATGAGGGCAAGAGACAAACTACAGAGGGGTCGACTCAAGCTTGGTGACAAACTTCCCTTGGACAATAGCATGACAAATGATGAGACTCAGGCAACATGGCATTAACATAAGTTTAAGAGGCAGGAGGCAAATAAACTCTCCATATGTTTGGAACAATAACCAATCGAAGGATGACACATCTCTATGTAGTGACAAAAGCTTCCTAAGGTCATACTAAATCCCAGGTTTTGATGAACAAATGAACAAATGTGCTTTATCGAAGGGTGACTCATTATGCTGCCAATAAAGAAAATACTTTCCACTTCCTCTTTTTGGGGTATATTTAATTTTTTTGTCTTTTTCAATAATTTTGGAAAAAGAATAAAATAATGTTACATTACAAAGGAGAATCAAGTGTCACAAACATACTAGTTCCATGCACACGGAACACAGGGATGTTCAGGGCAAAGAGACATATGCAAGAAAAGGACGCTTGGGAAAAATCCTCCAGGGGCCAAAGGTGTCAAGACGCAGAGGCAAAATGCTACAGGGCTTGCGTATAAGAAATGCTTCAGATGGTTCAGTTGAGAGCAACATGGAGCTAGCATTAGACCAAAGACGTGGGTATGCAAATGCGATTAACAAAACACACAATGGTAACATCATTTGATGTAAGTTTAATGAGCCCAGAGAAGGTAAGCTCGGCGGTATTTCATATTTAGAGAGTCTGAAAAAACATAAAAGGAGACTCCATTGGGGTACCTTTTTCGAAGGTAGTCTAGTGAGTTCGAAAAAGGGGTAAACTAGCACCAACAAGACATCTATTCAAAACCATTTTAACGAGTGTGATAAGGACAAGCTCACTCGGCCATTTTTTCATTTTTAAGAAGTCTGAAAAAAGCTTAACTATGGACTACGTCATGAATGTTCTTCTGGACCAGTTTAACTAGTGTGAAAGAATAAGGTCACTGGGTGATCTTTTCAATTTTAGGGAGTCTGAAAAGAGCTTAACTATGGACTCTGAGGGGGTTCCTTTTTCATAAGTTTAGTCCCTCAGGCCCGAAAAAGGGGTAAAATTATACCTAAGGGTACTCTTCTAGCGAACTGAAGTTCCATAGAGTATACCTTTGTTCGTACAGTTGACCGTTCGGACTGAAAAAGGGGTAAACTACCGCCGGACAGACATGACTTCAAATTTCAGTTTAACGAGCGTGAAAGGCCATAAGATCGCTCGACAATATTTTCATGTTTAGAGGGTCTGAAAAGGGCTTAAAAGAAGACCCGTTATATCTTTTGGGAGTCCCGAGGGTGAGGTAAAGAGTGAAAAGGAATCATGCAAATGAGGCTCAAACTCGTAATCAGGAAAAACAACAAGGACTCTCGAGCCTACTGTGATTAGAGACAACATGGATACCATAATGCAACCATGATATACTTAGGGCATCCATGTTCCGGTAAGCTCTACCACCAAGTCGTGACACTTCTAAAGCAGCTATGATGGTTCTGTGTCACAACCTGATGGGATCGATCCTATGGCAAAGGAAAAGGACAATGAGATACAAAAGTCAGGGTAGAAACCTAACCTACATGCTCAAGTTGATCCTTGGAAAAAAAAATTCACAGACCGTCGAAAATTACCCAAAAAAAAAATAAAAAAAACTGTCCCGATACCCGATCATAGACCTCCCATGCAACTCCTGAATCATGCTAAATGTTTTTTGGTTTAAATAAATTGATAAGGGAGGCCAAAAAAGTGACAAAAAGAGGCCAAAAAGTCTATAAATAGAAGCTGGCAGCTCATTATCACCATTGTTGATTTGGAAATTGACTCTGGAGCCAAAAGAACCCCTTTGATTAAAGTGGAGATTCTGGGAGCTACAGTGGATGAAACAAACTTATGTCTGGACCAAGTAAGTACAAACCCTCCTATCTTGCATTTTAAGTCTTTCTTTTTACTTTAGGTTTCATTTTTGGGGGGGGCACCGACCTTTAAAAGGTCGGCCCTAGGTCCACATGGGTTGTCTCAGGACAGGCCATGTGTACATTTGGGCAGAGTAAACCCTGCACGCGTGTACACACAACTGTTAGTATTACATCCCCCATGGACCCCATTTTTGAATGAAAAAAGTTTAAAAAACAAGGGTTAACCCTCCTGAACCTTGGTGTTTTGCAGGATGTACGTCCACTGGAGAGAAAGAGAGCATGAAGAGGTTAGTGAGTTGGTCAAGGAATACCCCAATGCTGTGGTTTCTTTGATGCAATGTGGGTTACTCAAGTTCTTCTTATGTCCTTTTATGCGGGCACAACCTAGGCTACTGAATGCCTTAGTATTACATCGCCCATGGACCCCATTTTTGAATGAAAAAAGTGTAAAAAACAAGGGTTAACCCTCCTGAACCTTGGTGTTTTGTAGGATGTACGTCCACTGGAGAGAAAGAGAGCATGAAGAGGTTAGTGAGTTGGTCGGGGAATACCCCAATGTTGTGGATTCTTTGATGCAATGTGGGTTACTCAACTTCTTCTTATGTCCTTTTATGCGGGCACAACCTAGGCTATTGAATGCCTTGGTTGACTACTGGCATTCGGATGTAGAGGCATTCATGTTAGAGGGGCAGTCACCGGTGCCCATGACCGAGGACATTTATTTTTTGATTGTCCTATCCCAGAGAGGGGAACCAATCAACTTCTAGACTTTTCCTTCGGGGCTGCATAACATAGAGGAATTGATAGGTCTTTACTGTGCGACTGATACAGACCACTCAAGCTCCCAGGTACCCATAAGAAATATTACTGACTTATCGCTACAAGCGATAGTGTCTCTTATTGGGTGAATCACTAGTTCTACGGCTTTGCATCAGGCGTCCCGGGCACAAATGAACTGTGCAGTCCAATGCTTAAATGGAAAAATATTTGATTGGAGTACCACATTGCTTGAGTGTATGAAGAGGCAGTTGACAGATTATCGTTTGTGGACACAGAGGAACATCGGGTTCGGTACCGTTATATGCTCATTCTTCTTTGAGAGAGTTCTGAGCTTTAGTCCTCGAGTAGTGGTACGAGGACATCAGGCCTCTCTTCCTGCTATGTGTAGATGGGCAGTATTGTTGCCACGACAGGGTGGTGGAAGGACTAATGAGTCCTTCGATGATGATTTATTTTCCTAGCTATCACAGAAGATCCCATTTATCAAGGATTACCCTTATGTAGGGATTGATTTTTTGAGGGATCCTGGGATACCAGTACCTCCTGGTGAGGAGCGAGGAAAGATGGGTAAGTCTCCATCATTTTTTCTTTTGTTGAACATATGTAATTTTTATGTTTTTTTTCTTATATATATCATTTTTATTTTTTTTGTTATACCAGAGTAGTCGATGGATATTTGTTCGTTGTGTGCAGATGTGGGACCAGTGCGACCAGCTGACTTTGCGAGGAACATGTGTCATCCTCAACCAGAGGCCGCACCTGCCGCCGCAGGTGGACCAGCAGTAGCAGAAGATCTTCTAGGTAGGGAGGCTGAGAGGGTATTGAGACGAGTCGAGAAGAACTTTACTGTGCTCACTCGCACAGTCCCTATGGCAGTGATTGAGGACCTGCCACCATCTATGCAGCCTCATGTAGTGGGGGTACCACAAACGTGGGTCCGGTTGTTTCAGCGTTTAGCCAACCCTGTGGATCAATATAACAGGGCCCATAGACCCTGACCTTAGTTAGACATTTCACGTGAAACAAGCACTACTTGTATATATGTTTTGAGGGCATAAGCCCCATGACTCGTTATTGGTCATATTTTTTAGGCCCTTTCATCCATCTGTGTACTCTGGTTACTTTATGATATTATATATGGATTTTTATGTCTTTTGTGTCTTATGGATCATGTGTGCAAAAAATGTATTTACATATTTATGTGAATGTTCTTTCATATGTGTGCAAGATGCCAATCTAAAATTTGATTAGCTAGAGTATCTATAACTTGGTTTAATCTCCTAGGAACATGAAAATATGTAATATAATCAAAGTTTTGTTTTGAGAAACGTACCCTAAGGAATCGTCGGTGTAAAGTTATATCATGAACCCGGTATACTCTGTTTAACTAAGACACAACCAATTGAGCATTGAGATAGAACCGGAGATGAGAGATACCAAATGACTAAGCATCACGGAGCAAATCAATAACTGCACTATACTCAACAACATTGTTTGTGGTGTCACCTAAGCATATACCTCCGGAAGATAATAATTGGCCTTGAGGTGTAAAGATTACCCAAGCTACGGAGGCAAGCCTCTGAGTGTGTCCGCTAGCACCATCTGCATACCCAATGAACACCTCAGAATCACTTGACATCTGCCACAGTGACGAAATATAACATCAATGACACGTCCATAACACTAGAAGAAACTAGAAAGTAATAGTACAAAGACTATACATATGTTACAAAAAGTTACCCACAGTGACCTACCTATGAGTAATACTTCTTGAGGTAGAGATCATTTCTAGGCTCTACCAAAGCATTCCATTCAAAGTCAACCAGACGATAAGCGCCCTTTTTTAAAACCTCTTTTATGATGAAAGGTCCGAACCACATGGGTTTGAATTTTCCTGCCCAGAGGGGGTCCTTATCTTGGTCATAGACCAAGACAAGGTCGCCTTCAAAGAAAATCTAAGGATGAACAGACCTATCATACTGACACTTGACTTTATGTTTGTGAGCCTCATTAGCCAGGGATGCATCACAACACTGCTCATTGAGCTGCTCAAGGTATACTAACCGTTCTTCAAGTGGAGAAGTGTCTGCCAATAATTGTACTGCGAACTTTAGGGACAGTATCTAACATTCCATAGGCAAGACTGCTTCCAGTCTGTATATGAGTTTAAAAGGTGAGAAACTAGTTGCAGTATTAACAGACATTTAGAACACCCATAATGTTGAGTATAACATCAAATGCTAATTTGACTTGGTTGAGTTGATTGTTCATTGTAGGATGGTCTTAATTGATCTATTTACAGCTTCCACCTAACCATTTTCTTGGGGGTAGTAGGGTGATGAATGTTATTTCCATAACCCAAGATTTGATATTAACTCGGTCATCATCTCATTCTGAAAGTGACTTCCATGGTTAGTGACAATCTCCCTCGGGACACTGAACCTTGCTATTATCTGATTGAATAAAAAGAGAGTTGCAGTCTCTCCATCATATTTAAATGTTGGTGTAGCTTCAACCCACTTTGTGAAGTAGTCTACAGCTACGATGAGTGCCCCCTTGCTGCAGAAGGGTTGCATGTAGTGTAATCAATCCCCCACTTGGTGAAGGGACCAACTGTGATGACAAGAAACATGGGAGCTGGATGTGCCCTCATCTTCCGAGAGAAGATTTGGCACAGGTGGTACTTCTTGACCGATTCGATACAATATTTGATAAGTGTCGGCTAGAAGTAACCTGCTCGTAGAATCTCTTGGGCTGTTTCCAAGCCAGACAAATGATCACCAAAGGCTCCGGTATGGAAATTGTTAAGCATGATAACTGCTTCTTCGTGAGTGAGACATCGGTGCAGGATGCAGTCTACACCTCTCCGATACAATGTATCATCGAGTATGAGATAATTCTTAGCTTGATGGTGTATGCGTCGATGCTCATCACGAGAATCAGAGGTGGGGCACTTCAAAGTCTGGATATAGATAAGTATATCTCCATACGAGGGATCCGAAGAGGTGATAAAAAACATATCTCCTCTGATAGTCGATTATTCGAGCACAAGATCACCTGACTCAACCAGAAGTTCCAAAATAGGTTCTGCGAAGACCAGTGACTTTTTGGATTTCGCTGAAACGAAATCTAAGTCAAACTCCTAGAGGACAACTATCCATCTACTGATATTTCCGCCTATTACTCGTCATGTCAAAATGTACTGAAATGGATTCACGACAGCAATGACGGTGGTCTTGCAAAATAAAACATAATGACGAAACCGTTGAACAACATGGATTGCTGCCAATGCAAGTTTTTTGATATGAGAATAATTGAGTTCCAGTCCTTTGAGGCCTCGGCTCAGGTAATAGATGGCATATTATGAGAACAAGTCATCTTCCTGAACTAAGACCATGCCAATGGTTGACTCTACTGCAGCCAGATATAATAAGTAATCCTTGTTATAGTTAGGTGGCCGGAGCAGAGGTGCAGTTGTGAGTGCATGTTTCAGTGTGGTGAAAGAGCATTGAGCGGAATCGTCAAAATAAAAAGGAACATCTTTCTTAAGTAAGTACATAAATCCCTTGGTGATCTCGGCATAGTTAGCGATGAAGCATCTTAAAAAATTCACCTTGCCCTGTAGACTCTAAAGTTGAAGAATTGTGCGTGGGGGGGGAAACTGAATTATTGCCTCAACCTTGAGAGGATCGACCATGATCCATGTTGTTGACACTATGAAACCTAACAAATGTCCTGATGTTATGCAAATGTTGCACTTGCTTGGATTCAAGCGAATCCGGAAGTAGCGACAACGCTCAAAGATAAGTTGGAGGTGTGTGGGAAGATCTGTTCTCTTCCGAGATCAAGATGCTAAATTGTCTAAATAGGCCTCGACTATATGCTTGAGGTCATGGAAAACAAAATACATGGCCCGCTGAAAGGTCACTCCAACATTTTTTAGACCAAAAGGAAACTTACGATACAAGAATGTACCCCCAAGACAAATAAATTTTGTTTTGTGCTAGTCTTCGGGTTTGATTTGTATTTGATTATATCCTAAAAAACCATCCATGAAAGAGAAGGCCTCGTAACCAGCACATTCATCAATGATCTGGTCAATGAATGGTGTGGGAAAATTATCTTTTGGACAGGCCTTGTTCAAATCACGATAGTCTGTACATACACAAATCGTACCTTGTTTTTTATTGACTAGCACGGGGTTTGACGCCCATTGGGTCAAATGGATAAGATAGATAAAACCGGATTTTAGCAATTTCTCAACCTCAACTTGAATGGCTGCTGCTTTCTTGGGGTTAACTGGATGAAGCTTATACCAGATAGGCTTGGCATCTGGATAAGTTGTGATTTCATGTTCAACTATTTTTGGATCGATGCATGGCATTTCCTCATAAGACCAGGCAAATACGTCATGGAATTCTTTAAAAAGATCTGTGTAGATTTGAATCTCTCTGAGGGAGCAGTCAGCTTTGACAAAAACATTCTCCACGATGCTAGGGTTTCGGGAGATATTGATCGGTATGGTTTCAACGATAGTTGCCATATTACCCTCAGCATAAACCTCGTGTGTAGCTAAGGGATTAATAGGACAAGACCTATCTCCCTTCATAGTCAAGGTGAATTCTCCATCTTCGATTCTTATTAACTCTAAGAAGAAGTATGATCTATGATGAATATCTTCCCAGGGTTTGTCCGGACTAGTCATTGCTTCAATTACAACTTCATCAGAGGGCAAGACTAAGTCTAATGAATCGATATCAGTGAGAGAAACCTGAGCCCAAATAGGCTCTATAAGTGGATCAAACTCTTGTGCAGGAGTTGGATCTGTATTGGCTGAAGTTTGTTGGACTAAAGAGTACGCTACTTTAGCTGCAGACAAGGGCATGGACATGCCGGGGTGACCTGTCCCATCCATCGTGGCTGATGGGGAAGGAAGTATCCATGGATCATTGAAGTAAGTCATGCAGAATGATGAAACTTGAAAAATCTCAACCTTATGGTGACTGGATATAAATTTGATATCGCCTTGAGGGGGCGGGTAATCGAAGGTACCCATCAAAGATGGGCACAAACCAACCCCTACATTGAGGTTGAGGATTATCAATCATCGAGACCGTGGATGCCCCCAATGAAGGGTTAGGTCTAGAGAAAGACAATTGATCGATAGTCACAATCCAGCTCTCGTGTGGGAACAACAAAACCCAAAAAACTGTAGCGACCACAGATTGCATGGCATAAGTCCAACTCCTCCCTAACAAGAGGTTATAGTCGAGGGGTGCGCTGACTACTTCTACCTCGACACAAACGATCTTCCCTCCTAACTGCATGGGGAAAGAGGGAATGATACCATACAAATGATCGTCGAAAGCAGTGAGGAGAGTAGATGATGAAGACAAAACGGGCTGGCCAATGGCCTTCCAACATGCCAATGACATAACGCATGTCGAGGCACCCTCATCAACCACCATGCAGAAGATATTATGAGTAAAATTTCTCATGGGATAAGCCACTACTATCTGAAACGCTACGTGGTAAGGCAAACAAGGTTTTAAGTTGGTTGTATCCAGCATGATTGTACCGAGATTACAAGTCTCAGTAGATCCTAAAGAGGTTAACAAGGATTTCCTCTAGGAAGGGCAGCTTTGGAGGACCTCCAAAGCAGACATCGCACAAGGGGTTTGTGATAAATATTCCACCACAGAATAGTTTTGGGTGGCCCTTGCGTTTGGGTTGTGAGAAGTTTTTTTGAACGTGCCTTTGGGGATGCATGTCATTGTTTCACCCAACGTCTTCTCAATTTGTAGAGGAAGGGATGGGAGTTCGGCTTCTTTTCCCTTCTCATAAGTGCTTGGTTTATTATAGTCATGTGCTCTAGTTGTTATAAAAGCATCACCCTTCACCATATATACATTTGCGGATGTGGGGTTGTTTGAAGACGGAGAGGGTCCTTGGCTGCCCCCTTCCATGCTTGCAGAGGCTTGGGTTAGATTTTGCCCATGTTGATATGGATTGGTTAACACAGCAAGTTGTTGCTGCATCACAAACTTTTGGGTTTCTACAAGATGAGGACATAGATGGGTATGGTGGTCTTCCGCGCACAATTTGCATGGATACCTCGCCTTTCGTTTCTCAGTGTTGTCCCCAACAACATTATCGGTAGGTTTTTTATCCCCCTTACCCTTCTTTCATTGTTTTTTATTTTCTTTAGGCGATTGGGTAGCCTTTGGATTAGCCGATTACACTATGTGTACATTCGACATTTTGGTAGGGGGAGAAACCAAAGCAGTAGTTTGGTTGGCCGTTGTGTGTTGTATAGACAATTATTGCAACTACTTCGTCAATTTCTCAGTGGGCTTTGTTTGTGCTGAACCAACAATACCATCGGCATGTGGTCCAACTCTCTATCTGGTTTTATCAAGTTTTCAGTGTGGCACATCTGGCAAGATCTCGTATAAGAAACCAGACTGAGAATTGATTAGCTGAAGTTGTTGAGCTCTCATGATGGTGTCTTCTTCGGAAAATACTCCCAACATCGCGACATCTTTGGATAACTGTGAGACCAAAGATTTAAGGAACCAGTCGAGAAGGAATGCTGGTGGGACTGGTACCTTAATTAAACTCTTTCGGTGTCTCCATTCTCAGATGTGATTAGAGATATGGTCTGCTTTTGTTTGTGAGAAATTGGCTAGCAACTCGGTGCTAGCGTCGTATCTCATGGGTAACTGGAAATTGTTTAGGAAAGCCATCGCCAGTTCACTGAAGGAAGAGTATCTTGAGAGATCGAGATCAATGTACCATTTCACAACACTCCCAATGAGAGTACATTGAAACAATCGCAGCTATACAGAGTCGTCTTTCAATGAGTTAGATGAGCACCAAAGATGGATGGTAGTCACATGATCTCCTAGATCTTCGTTAGGCTTGGCTTCAAAATTTGGGATGTCCGAAGGCAACTTCATCGCCATAGGAGGCCAACGTGGATCATGATAGATAAGGTCATTCAACAACCATATCAAGTCTGGCAAATGTAAGGTTTCTAGGAAAGGAAGTTTGGGTTATTGGTGATAGCCAGGGAAAAAGGGACCTGGAGTTTGACTAGCACCAGGTTGCCAGGAAAATTTCGGCTGTTGGCTTAGGTTCTGGTAAAAACCATGGCCATGGCTAGCATATGGATTTTGAGTGTGAGGAGACATCATCGGCTGATTTCCAAAATAGGACATAGATGGTTGGGCATGCATTACATTCGAAGGACTTTAGGAAGGGTTGCCCCATGTCGGTCCCATGGGGATAGGCATAGTACTTTGTCTGGGGTTCCATTGATTGTGAAAATAATTACCCCAGATTGGCATTCTTGACGAGGGAACAGATCCCTACCAAGAATTCTAAGGCCCTGATGCGGAAGAAGTTCCTGGGTGTGCCCCCTATGCAGGAATAGTACCTTGCATAGGAATAGATTGTCTGAGACTGGGATTGGCCCCAGTCAGGAAAGAAGCTGACAAGAAGGCATTGTCACCAAATGCACCGAACAAAGAAAATGGTGTCGAGCCTACCAACATATTATGTGAAGGTGGTCCTTGACTCCTTGCTCCAAATAAACTTTGGTGTGCAGGCAGCCCAACAGATGGCTGGCATGTGCCATCGAGCGAAGGGGACAAAGGAGGTATATGACCTCCTCCGTAAGGGAAAGAATTAAAGGGAGTAGAAGTGCCCCCCATGTGGCCTTTCAGAGGAGTGTTAGAGCTTCCTGCCCCCAAACCTGAAGTATGTGAAGTGGAGTAGGAAAGTACAACACTTGTACCTGAACTAGGCATCCCGTATGAGAATGGAGGGCCTGTCGCAATTGGTGTGAAAAGGGTTGTGGCAACTGCCAGAGATGGGATTGGACCACTATGTGATGTAGAGGTGGTCAAGACCATGGTGGCTCGGACTGGTGACGATGGGTTAGGAGGTGGAAACTCTCTTGTGGTGACAACCGTAGTGGGAATTGAAGAATTCCTAGAAGGAGTAATAACATCTGTTTCCATTTCTAAGTGTGACACTGTCTAGCACTCATACGGATGAACCTGTACGATGGTGGGTGTCAAAATATCAGTGGTGGAGGTTTCAACTAGACCAAAAGATTTCACTCCAAGGTCTAAAATGGTCGATTCCTCTGGATGTTGGTTGGGCACAATTTCTTGTGACCCGATCGCTTCAAAAGACCCTTGTTGGTCTAGCTTTCACCTTAGTAGTGGCGGGGGTGGCTTCAGTGTAATCAGCGGCAGGACAAGAAGCCTTCATGACTGGTGGAGCTCGTGATCCTCCACTGTGTGAGAAGATAAAAGACACTCTAGGTCATTCTATTCATTCAAGAACAACACACACTAAAAAGGTCCCTATAAGATAAGACAGGCAAACACTAAATTAATTGGAAGAACAGTTACAACAACCAACACTAGAGAAACTTACTGGTGCAAGTGCAACTCGAACCTGGCATTCTCTTTCTTGATGGACACCTTACAGAGCTTACAGAGTGTTGAGAAACCCTATGAGTGTCTTCTCTTCGACACTTCTCTTTTCTCAAAACTCGAAATAGAGTTCCCTAGTGCACTCTATGCACTCGCTCGATGCCCTCTTGGTAGAGCTCTACATAACCTTCAGTAGTTTTATCTTCCCTGAACTCAAGACATATTTCCTTCCTGTGCACTCCTTGTACCTCTGCTGATGAAGGTTCAACGCTATCCCAGTTGAGATTTCCTGAGGTTGTCTCACCTCTGTCAACACACACCTTGCGGACTATGTGCACTCCTTGCACTCAAAAACTCCAAGACATGAAGAAATTGAAACTTATGAAATACTTCACCAGTTATGCATTCAAAACATGAAATGCATAAAAACATGCAAACACATATAGACAATTCATGGCAGGAAAAACTACTCTTCTATTGATTCAGAAATGCCTATACAAGGTGTTTACAAAGGCTGTTCTGTAACAAGTCTCGGCTCTCTCTCTCGAGACCTCTCTCCTCTGGTCTCTCCTCCTAACTCTCTACCCTAATTTCCTAATTACAAAATGAGGGCTCCCATGAGCTTATCCTCAACCACTGTCTCTGAGCTATCGCTATCACAGAGCGGCTCCTATGGCTACATTACATAAATGGATGCCCAGTCTTGACTATGTCATGGGATTGTGATGCAGGAGCATCGCCAGCGTCAAGCGAGCGTGGGGCAGACACCAACGCATTTTGACATATGATAAAATTATTTGAATCATTTTGAATTTGGATGTGCCAAACTTAATGTAGCAATTAATGAAGGGCGTACTCCCATATTGTAAACAGACCTTCAGCGTCTCGCTCTCGTCTGTGTTAGGCGAAGGCATTTATGATAATGAATGTAAGTAGATAGAATTTAATGTGTAGATTAGACAGTTTTAGAGCGCAAGAGGGAAATGGGATATAGACACCCTAATTGTGTATTGTAGCATAGAGAGTAGAATGCATGAAGATTATGCCAATTGAGAGCATAGAAGAGAAGCAGAGAGCTGTAGTGAGAATTCCATGTACAGAAGTTCTGGATTAATACAAAGAAGGTTTTGATTTAGACTCATGGTGTTCAATTATTCTATGTGTATGCAACTTTGAATGTTTCACTCTTTCTGTCATGCAATTTCTTTTATGCTATGTATGAATGAATTCTTGTTGAATGTCTGAAATCTGAGAGAGAAAGAGTAAGGGGAATCAGTTTCAAGTGTTTCTCTATCTGAGCAAGAGTTCCTGCAAGGAGTGCAGTCGAATTGTCCGCAAGGAGTGCGTTGACAAGGGGTTCATAGGTTTGTCTCTGAAAGATCAGACTAGATAGCTTTTGCTCTCATTTCCTTAGAAGTGCGGTTAGGCATAGGAGCCGTGCAAGGAGTGCACAGGCCGAGTAAAGTCTCAGAGTTGCGAACCTGAGCGAAGTATTGAGAGACTGTTGCTGCAGGTGTGCGCAGAGTCGAAGGATTTCAACACTTGGAAGTGTTTGAAGATCTGATGCAAGGAGTGCGAGTAGGAGTTTTTTGAAAGATTTGAAGTCATGGGAAAGCTCAGAAGGATTTGAACCTTCAAAGGGATCGAGGAAGGAAGGCGAGAGGTCAAGCATCTTGAAAGTTGAAGGAAGGTGTAGTGACGTCAGACCACAGGAGGGTAATTTCTGCGAAGAAAGATACTTTGGTAAGAAGTTGAAAACGTCCTTGAGAGAGGAAAGAACGGACGATTGGAATTCGTTGTGGAGAATTCGCGAAGTCCCATGAGTCGTCAGATCTCACGGAGGAGTAGGGAAGTTACAATGAGTGCTTGAAAGGGTTCTAAGCTCAGTAGGAGTAGAGCCATAGATCCAAGCCATTGGAGCTGTTGGATTTACCTGTGAACTTCTATTTCGGGTTTTCGCGAGTGGAAGTCCCATACTCTTTGCAACGGGAATCACGAAATCACGAAACGTGAAGTCCCGAAGGGACAAGGGGATTGTGTGGGCACAAGAATTGGCAGAGTGGACAGGTGGTGCATTCTGGACATGGAAGTCAAATCTCGTTGACCATTTCGGGGTTTCATGGAGTGAAGTTACGAATTCCTTGCATTAGGATCTGCGATATCGCGAAGTCTGAAGTTTCGATGGAGTGAAGGCCGTTGAAAGGTCAAAGATTGTGAGCGCATCGGAGTTTCGACAAATCAGATTTTGGGAATCGAGGGAACGAGTTTCTTGACATCGCGACCGTCGAAACCACAATAAGGAAAAATCCGAAATAAGGAGACAAAGGGTCAGCGTTGACTAGTTTTCGGGTTTCGAAGATTGAGAAACAAGGAGTTCGACCACCGGATTCGTGAATGTGCGAAGTTCGATCTTCCAAAGTACAAGGGGAAATTTCATGAAGTTAACTGTGGGTGCATATTTCTCGAAAGAGAAATAGAAGAGCCATTTCTGAGAGCTATTCGGGCCAAGGAGAGAAGAACGATACTGTGCATGCAGACCTTCCAAACTGCGGGTTGAGGAGGGAGCATGGAATCAGTTTGGTATCAGAGCGCAAAAAGTTTTCCTTTCTTTCTGTAGTAGGGAAAAGGAGAATTCACCATGCCACTGAGGAGAAGGGACAGGCAAACACCCGATCCACCAGAGGATAGGGAAATGCTAAGAAGAAGAGGAAGGCAGATGACTGATCCAGCCATGGAGAGAGAGATGCATGATATACGAGCCAGACGCGAAGACATGGAGACAACACAGAGGCGCACAGTCAGTGCTGGGGATATTAGTGATTCCGAGAGTGAAATTGAAGTAGAGCATGAAGAGGAAGTTGCAGCCGAAGATGCAACAAATGAACGCTTGATTAGAGCTATTGCAAGAATGGGTGCAAGAGCGAAAATGGACATTCCAGTTTATGAGGGAAACTTGGATGCAGAGGAGCTTCTAGACTAGATTAGAACTCTGGACACATACTTTTACTATGAAGATGTCAGAGAGGACAAGAAGGTCAAGCATGTTGTCACCAGATTGTAGGGACATGCAGCATTGTGGTGGGATGAACTACAAGCTAACAAACATGGCAAAGGCAAGCAAAAGATACAAAGCTGCGACAGAATGATCGTGAAGATGAAAGTGAAATTCATCCCCAGAGATTATCAAATTACTCTATTTAGATGGATGCAGAACCTGAGATAGAAGCTGATGACAGTGAAAGAAGACACTGAAGAATTCTATAGGTTGAACATTAGGGTAGGTCATCAGGAAAGCGATGATGAAAAGGTTTCCAGATACATGAATGGCTTGAGATGCGACATTCAAGATGAGATGAGCATGGTAACCATCTGAACGGTGGAAGATGCTTATCAGATGGCTCTAAAAGTTGAAGAGAAGTTGAGCCAAAAGAAGGGTCAAAGAGGCCGAGGCAGAAGTCAGCCCAAAGGCAAATCAGTTGCCCAGGATAAAAACCAGAAGCCTAAGGAGGACTGGAAGAAACCTCAGACTCAAACTCAGAGATGTGGAACCTCATAGCGAGGGAAATATGATGAACAAAGAGGACAACATACCAAACAGAGAGGAGAGTATGTTGATAATAACATGTTTCCTAGTACTAGAGGTAGAGGAAGGGGAAGAGGTGAAGTAATAACCTGCTTCACATGTGGGAAGATTGGGCACAAGTCTTATGAGTGTCCAGATAAAAAGAAAGGAGGAGAGACTCACATCGTCGAAGCACAGAGGCAGAATGTTGAGGGAGAAGATGCTGAAGGCGGAAGATCGTTGATGATGCGAAAAGCTCTCTTGACACCAGAGAAAGAGGTGGAGAGTTCAGTCCAAAAATACAGACTTTTCTAGACTGCTTGCAAGACCAAGGATAGGGTATGCAAGGTCATTGTGGACAGTGGTAGCACAGATAATCTCGTTTCTACGGAGATGGTAGAAATGCTGGAGCTGGAGACGATTGATCATCCAAGCCCATACAAAGTTTCGTGGCTACAAAAGCGACATCAGGTAACTGTCACTAAATAGTGTTTAGTTGAGTTTAAGATAGGAGGATATAATGATAAGATATTATGTGATGTTATTCCTATGGATGTTTGTCATCTATTGCTAGGTAGACCATGGAAATATGACAGGAATGTGATTCATGATGAGAGAATGAACACATACACCCTAGAGAAGAATGGGAGAACTCACATGTTGCTTCCAATCAAGGATAAGGAGGTGAAACCTGGAGTAAGCAACATTGTACTTCTCATGAGTGAGAAGGAACTTCTTACTGAGGCCAAGAAGAAAGAGGAACCGCAATTCATTATGGTCAGGAAGCCTAGAATTGTTTTGACCAGCACAAGAGTAGATGATTTACCAGAAGAGGTTCAGGAACTACTGGAAGAGTTCGCTGACATAGTAGTGGATGAAATACCTTGTTCATTGCCACCGGTCAGAAGTGTGAGTCATCATATTGATCTCATACCAAGAGCTAGTTTTCCAAACAAAGCCGCATACAGATTGACATCGCAGGAGAATGAAGAGGTCAAAAGACAAGTCCAGGATTTGTTGGACAAAGGTTTGGTCAGAGAAATCTTGAGTCCGTGTGTTGTTCCAACAATACTTAGTCCAAAGAAAGATGGAGGCTGGAGGATGTGTACTGACTCCAGGGAGATCAACAAGATAACTATCAGGTACAGATTCCCATTTTCGAGGATGGATGATCTGATGGATTGCTTAAGTGGAGCAAATTTTTTTTCAAAGATTGATTTGAAAAGCGGTTATCACCAGATCAACATGAGAGAAGGTGATGAATGGAAGACAACATTCAAAACCAACGAAGGGTTGTATGAATGTCTTTTTATGCCATTTGGATTAACAAATGCACCAAGTACCTTCATGAGATTGATGAATGAAGTTCTGAGGGAGTTCATCAGAAAATTTGTTATCGTATATTTGGATGACATACTGATTTTCAATAAAACAGTGGCAGAGCATCTGAAACATTTGGCTATAGTGATGCAGAGGTTACAGGAGGAGAAGCTGGTGATAAATATGAAGAATTCCTCATTCATGAAGATAGAACTCATTTATTTGGGGTTTGTTATTTCTGTAGATAAATTGAGGATGGATCTAGATAAGATAGAGGTAATAAAAAATTGGCCATCACCGAAGAATATCTTTGAGGTGAGAAGTTTTCACGAATTGGCTAGTTTCTACCGAAAGTTCATCAGAAATTTCAGTGGAATTCGTGCACCGATGATGGACACAGTGAAGAAGAGACATAAGTCTTTTCACTGGACAGAAGAGGCTGAAAAGAGTTTTAATCTGTTGAAGAGGAAAATCACAGAACAACCAATTCTAGTGTTTTCGTATTTCCAAAAGACATTTCAAGTGAAATGCGATGCAAGTGGGTTTACAGTAGGGGCGGTCTTGAGTCAAGAAGACAGACTGATAGCATACTTCAGCGAGAAGCTGAATGAAGCGAAAGTGAAGTACTCCACTTATGATAAGGAGTTTTATGCTATCATATAGGCATTGAAAAAATGGAGACATTATTTGATCCCGAAGGAGTTTGTCTTATACAGTGACAATCATGCACTACAGTTTGTGACTCAACAAGAGAAGTTGAATCAGAGACATGTAAAATGGGTTGAATATATGCAGAATTTCACTTTTGTGAATAAACATATTTCTGGTACTGCTAACAAAGTTGTTGATGCTTTCAGCAAGAAGTGTTTGCTATTGCAGGAGTTCAAAGTCAAAACGTTGGGTTTTGATGATCTTGGGAAAATGTACGCAGATGATCTAGATTTTAGGGAGGTGTATGAGGCAACTGAGAATCCAATTCTCAAAGATAAAATCCAATGGGAAGAATATATGATCCAGGAAGGATTACTGTTTAAGGGTAATCAACTGTGTATTCTGAAATGCTCCATGAGGAAGAATTTGTTGAAGGAGAAACACAGTGGAGGATTGGTCGGGCACTTTGGTCACGACAAGAAATTTGCAAAGTTGAATGAGTCATACTTTTGGCCGGGAATGTGAGAAGACGTCAAGAGATTCATGGACAGATGCAGAATTTGCCAGCATTCGAAAGGAAAGAGGCAGAATGTAGGTTTTTATCAACCATTGCCCATACCTAAGAAGCCATGGGATGCAATCAGCATGGATTTTGTATTGGGGTTGCCAAGAACACAAAGATTTTTTGACTCAATCTTTGTGGTGGTGGATAGATTTTCCAAGATGGCACACTTCATTCCATGTCAGAAAACCAGGTTCACAACTCACATTGCGAACCTGTTTTTCAAAGAAGTCATTCAACTTCACGGCTTACCAAGAAGCATAGTTTTGGATCGAGACACTAAGTTCGTAGGACACTTTTGGAGGACCTTATGGAAGAAGTTGGGAACTAACTTATCATTTAGTTCGACTTATCATCCTCAGACAGATGGATAGACAAAAGTAGCAAACATAAGTCTGGGAGACTTGCTGAGAAGCCTGGTGACAGAGCACCACAGCTAATGGGACAACATATTACCACAAGTGGAATTTGTTTATAACGACTCAGTTAATAGGAGCACAAGACAGAGTCCATTTCAGATTGTCTATGGCATGCAGCTGAGAGGGATTTCTGAAATGAGAGATTCAAAATAGAGTGCGACTAGGAGCGCAGATGCAGAGGATTTCACAGAGGCGATGAAGGAACTTCACAGCCAAGTGAAGGAGGGATTGCAGAGTTGGAGCCAGGAATATAAGCGGAGAGAAGATTAGCACCGAAGACAACTTCAATTTGAATTTGGCAATTTGATTTTGGCACATTTGAGAAAGGAAAGGTTCCCGAGAGAGACATATAATAAATTGAAGATGAAGAAAATCGGACCATGCAAGGTCTTGAAGAAATTACAGGCAAATTCTTACGAGATTGAATTACCCGATGGGATCGGAATTTCTCTGATATTCAATATCTCATATTTGTACCCATATAAAGCTGAGGAAACAGGAACAAGAAATGAACAACCGGAGGTCCAGTGGACAAAACAAATGCCAGTTGCAGAAAAGCTGCAGATGGAGTGCATACTGGATAAAAGAGTGAGCAAGAAGACCAGGTGAAAACAATACTTTGAATATTTGGTCAAGTGGAAGGTCCATCCAGTTGAAGATGTCAGTTGGGAGAACAAAATAGAGAGCCAGAGGCATGGACAGACTGTGCGCGAGCTCATGGACAGGAGCCCATGAAAATTTTCAAGAGAGGGAGTATGATGCAAGAGCATCGCCAACATCAAGCGAGCGTGGGGCAGACGCCAATGCATTTTGACATATGATAAAATTATTTGAATCATTTTTAAGTTGGATGTGCCAAACTTAATGTAGCAATTAAGGAAGGGCGTACTCCCATATTGTAAACAGACCTTCAACATCTCGCTCTCGTCTGTGTTAGGTGAAGGCATTTATGATAATGAATGTAAGTAGATAGAATTGAATGTGTAGATTAGACAGTTTTAGAGCGCAAGAGGGAAACGGGATATAGACACCCTCATTGTGTATTGTAACGTAGAGAGGAGAATACATGAAGATTATGCCAATTGAGAGCATAGAAGAGAAGCAGAGAGTTGTAGTGAGAATTCCATGTACAAAAGTTCTGTATTAATACAAAGAAGGTTTTGTTTCAGACTCATGGTGTTCAATTATTCTCTGTGTATGCAACTTTCAATGTTTCATTCTTTTTGTCATGTAATTGCTTTTATGCTATGTATGAATCATTTATTGTTGAATGTCTGAAATCTGAGAGAGAAAGAGTAAGGGGAATGAGTTTCAAGTGTTTCTCTATCTGAGTAAGAGTTCCTGCAAGGATTGCAGTCGAATTGTCCGCAAGGAGTGCGTTGACAAGGGGTTCAGAGGTTTGTCTCTAAAAGCTCAGACTAGATATCTTTTGTTCTCATTTCCTTAGAAGTGTGGTTAGGCACAGCAACCGTAAGGAGTGCGCAGGCCAAGTAAAGTCTCAGAGTTGCGAACCTAAGCGAAGTATTGACAGACTGCTGTTGTAGGTGTGCGCAGAGTCGAAGGAGTTCAACACTTTCAAGTGTTTGAAGATCTTCCACAAGGAGTGCGAGTAGGAGTTTTTTGAAAGATTTGAAGTCGTGGGAAAGCTCAGAAGGATTTGAACCTTCAAAGGGATCAAGGAAGGAAGGTGGGAGGCCAAGCATCTTGAAAGTTGAAGGAAGGCGTAGTGACGTCAGACTGTAGGAGGGTAAGTTCTACAGAGAAAGATACTTTGGTAAGAAGTTGCAGACGTCCTTGAGAGAGGAAAGAACGGACGGTCGAAATTTTCTATGGAGAATTCATGAAGTCCCGTGAGTCATCAGATCTCACGGAGGAGTAGGGAAGTTACCGCGAGTGCTTCGATGGGTTCTAAGCTCATGAGGACTAGAGCCATAGATCCAAGCCATAGGAGCCGTTGGATTTACCCGTGAACTTCTATTTTGGGTTTTCGCGAGTGGAAGTCCCGTAATCTTTGCAACGGGAATCACGAAATCATGAAACGCGAAGTCCCGAAGGGACAAGGGGATCGTGTGGGCACAGGAATCGACAGAGTGGACAGGTGGCACATTCTCGACATGGAAGTCAAATCCTGTTGACCATTTTGGGGTTTCGTGGAGTGAAGTTTCAAATTCCTTGCATTAGGATTCGCGATATCACGAAGTCCGAAGTTATGATGGAGTGAAGGCCGTTGAAAGGTCAAAGCTTGCGAGCGCATTAGAGTTTCGGCAAATCAAATTTCAGGAATCGAGGGAACGATTTACTTGACATCGCGATCGCCGAAATCGCGATAAGGAGAAATCCGAAATAAGGAGAGAAAGGGTCAGCGTTGACTGGTTTTCGGGTTTCGAAGATTGAGAAACAAGGCGTTCGACCACCGGATTCGCGAATGTGAGAAGTCTGATCTCCTGAAGTACAAGGGGTAATTTCGTGAAGTTAACTGTGGGTGAATATTTCCCGAAAGGGAAGTAGAAGAGCCATTTCCGAGAGCTCTTCGGGCCAAGGAGAGAAGAATGATCCTGTCCGGGCGGACCTTCCGACCTGCGAGTTGAGGAGGGAGCGTGGCGGACCTGCGAGTTGAGGAGGGAGTGTGGCGTCATCTTGCTGCAGGTAACCATTAAAGGAAACCTCAACCACTACTTGTACAAAGGCATGTTCTGGCATTAAAAGCCTTACAACATTTATTGAAATTTCAAATTTCAAAATTGAGAGGGCTGCGCCTTTGCCTTTCTCCATTAAATTTGTGTTGGATGTGTTGGCTGGCTGGCATGCTGCTGACATGGAGCGATGCTCCTCCATCAACAAGCTACCATCCACAAACAGAAGGGCAAACTGAATGAACGAATCAGATTGTGGAAGACATGCTATGAATGTACATAAGAAAGAAACCAACTAAGTGGGAGGAATACCTACACTTAGTGGACTTTGTGTACAATAATGGATATAAAACATCAGCTAAGATGAGTCATTTTAAAGTATTGTATGATAGAAAATGTACAACTCCCATTAGCTGTGATAACCCAGTTGAAAGACTTATGATGGGATCAGAAATGCTCTAGGAAATGAAGAAAATGATAAGAAAGATATAGCAAAATTTAAAAGAGGCACACTACAGATAGAAAATAAATGCATATTTGAAAAGGAGACACGGGGAATTTCAAGTTGGGGACCACGTGTATTTGAAATTCAAAGCAAGGAGAATCTCACTAAAGATAAAAAACTATTCAAAGTTGGCACCTAGGTTTTGTGGCCCCTTCGAGATCTTAGCTCGAATTGGACTCGTGGCATATCAACTTGCACTCCCTACAAATTTAAAAGTTCATAATGTTTTCCATGATTCTTTGTTGAAAAATTATATTCATATTCCTACTCACATCATTGATTGGAACATGGTGCAGGTGGAACTAGAAGGCAAGTTCCAAGAGAAACCTCTGCACATTCTAGAAAGGAAAGAAACTGTACTACGAAACAGAGCCATCTCTCTAGTAAAAGTGAAATGGAAGCACTTTAGTCCCGAGGAGGCCAGTTTGGAATTGGAGGAAGATTTGCAGAAATCTTATCAAAACCTATTCCAGGAGAGGAATGAACACTGACAACAATGTTGTACTTAAGGGGGAGAGGATGTAATATCCCCAAAAATAATTAATTATTAAAGTCTATGTGCACTTAGGAATAAATTTCCATTTTTGGAAAATTCGTATTTGGAATTGTTTTTCCATTAATTCATATTTGGAATTTGATTATTGTATTTAATTATTTATGATTGTTGGGAAAATATTTGATTTTTCCAACTAACTCTTTGATTGTGACACATGGAAAAGACAAATATTTTTATATATTAAATGTTGGAAGACAAATGGACCAATCGGGTTGAAAACAGCTAACCATGAGTCCATGAGTGGGCAATAGATTTGAGTTACCTCAGGGCTGATTTTTACAAGTGGAAAATGAGGAATTTGACAACTAGCAACCCCTGAAAATTAGGGATTTGTAACGCTGAAAAAATTCCCAAGGAGGGAAAGAAAGACCTAGGCACAAGATACACATGATATACAACATATGGAGGAGGGAGGAAGCTTCTTAGTATGTTGGAGAAAGGATACTACTTGCTATTATGAAAATGTTTAGTGTGAGGCATGGGGATTTCTGATATGTAGAGGAGAACTGTAGCAAAGGAGGGTCATTTCAATTCTCCCTTATGGACTCATGGTCAGACTAAGGGGTGAACGGAGCAAGTAACTTGGTTGTTCTGTTCTTCAGGTTGGTGGAACGTGGTTGTTCCATTTGTGTCCCAACATCAGTTTTCAGATAAGCACCTTTACTTGTATTCTGGTTAATATCTTGTTGGTTACAAATCGTTAGAGGTGTGATGGGTTATGTGATGTTAGTTCATATATATAAATGATTGAATGAATGTATAATATTATGTTGATTACCATTGTTAGAAGAATGATGAAATCATGTGATATAGTTTATACCTAAAATCTTTACTGAATATATACATATAGATACTCATGAAAAAGGAAAGGATTGATCTATTGTATACTTTTATTGTGATTAAGTGTAATTATACAACCTGTGCATAACTGTGTTGATATACTCATGTATTTCACGTAAAGGAAATGCTAGAAATCGGTAGTTGTTTTCTATACGTATATATATATATATATATATGCATGGAATTGTATTGATATATATTTTTTTTCATATAAAGAAAACTTCTATCGATCCTTGAACTGCATGACTGTATAAGTAATTACCATTGTTAAAATCCTACAAGGTGTTAGAGTCCTATAATCATAGGTAACCCGATTCTTCAGTTGTTATTTGGCGTTTCCCCGTGATGAAGACATTCGACTTGTGGTCTCTCAGTTATTTCCATTTCCCCTCCATGTATTTCACCCGATCCTCCATCACCTTGCTACATTTTTCATCCACCGCTGCGCCACTCTCTCCCTTGCCCATTTGTCCCGTTGACCACAGCTCGCCCACCACTCATCCCTGCATGAATAAATGAACTTAGTATAATAATCGAACAATATTAAAGGGTTAGTGGCATTTTTTAGTGCTTGTTAACCTAATAAAGTTGTTTTGAGAGGATAATTTAAAATAAAATTAGTATAGTTAGTTCAATTAAAATATGTTAGACTAATTATTAATTAATTAACTAATTAATTAATAATTAAGTTAGTTGTTACATTAGTGATTAGGTTAGTTTTTATTAATTAACATTAATAAAAACTAATAAATAAAACAAACATTAATTAAAAACAAATTAAATAAAAAATAAATTAAAAAACAAAACATAATAAAAAACATATAAACAAAATACAAAAACATTAAAATAAAAAAAATAAAAACAAGTAATAAACATATTACAAATAAAATTCAAAAAATTCAAAAAAAAATAAAATCAAATTAAAAACAAAACTTATCCTAACTTTCATACCCCCTCACCTGTGCATGTCGGACCCCCCCCGCCCCCTCACGTCCCATCAGCTCATGGGGGGTCCAAAAATTTGTTTCCAATAAAACCACCCATGGACAGGTGTCGGATCCACATGCCAGTGGACCCCCCCCAAAAAAAAGCACTTACCACCTCAGGGGGTCCGGAATACTGCCTTCCCCAAAAAAAAAACCACTTTCCGCAATTTTTTTTAAAAATCGCCCATTTTTTCCTGTTCAGCATGTCATCTTCCAAAACCAATTACGGACAAATGAAAACGAATTTTAAGAAACCAAGAGAGGTGTTTCTCTGTAACAGGCTGGAGAAAAAAAACCTCTCTCAGTTTTTTCAAAGGTGCTACCAGTTGGGAGAATCGATGTTGTCTTTCAGCCTCATTTTTCAGATTTTTGGTTTTCCTGTTATAGCCGTGATTTTGCAGGAGCTGTTACGGCGAGATGGAGGAAAATTTGGAGAAACCAAAGGATACTTTTGTCCATCACATACCCATATACAATAAAATACTTCATTTTTTGCCTAGGTGTCAGCATTGAAGAGAAACAGATGTATGTGCGGACCCATTGTTTGCAGAAATTCGGCCCATTTTTCATGGCAGACAGTTCAGGATTTTTGGGGATTTGTTGCAATTTTTGGCTGAGGCAATTCAATCCAAATTCAAAAATTTGTTGGGGGATCTCTCCTATTTATTTAATGTGAGTTTAATGTAAAAGGTGTGAATGATTGAGCTCAGGATTCATGCCCCAGAGGGGATACATTATAATTTTCTTGATGACTTTCCAGAAATAAAAATTGTAGCTGCAGGATTCTTGTGACTATTTTGACTGGTGATGTGCATCCCTCTTTGTAAATTTGTTTCTCTATTATAATTAATGTATGAATCTGAATTATTCTGAGAATATTAAGAGCATAATTGGTTTTAATGTACCCTCTCTCTCTGGCTTGGTATAGTTTTTTATGTTTTCCACTTAAGATTAAACTCAAAATTCTCAGTTGCTATGTGTTTAAATTGGATTTCTTAACATGTTCCATCTCTGCCATTTCATTCAAATTAAAGGATCCAGTGAATTGTCTACCTTGCCCTGCAAATATTCGCATGTTGACATGGATTTGTGATCAGTCGTTGCAGTTACTCCATAGCCCATGGTTTCTCTTCTTTGCCCCTACCCAATTCTTAAAAAACAAATCCTATTCTGCATAACTAGCCTAATATCCTATTTCAAACAAATCTAAATTTGACAGATAGATCCCTCTCTGAGTCTTAGAGGGCTAGATCCAAGACTCGAAGTGGTTTTGATGTTTTCTCAGAGTGCTAACATAAGGGATATAAAGAAACAAATAGGGTAATTAACAGTCCATATTTATATTACATCAGGTATATAAACAATTTTTTTCTATGGTCTACAAATACATGCTATAGTAGTTGTTACAATACTTGAAAACTTGTTCAAATGATTTCAGTAACCTGTATGTTTATTTAAGATTAAAGCACAAATGATCGGTACATCCAGGAAACCTGGTTCAAATTTTATTACAGTGAAATACCCTAGAGTAAGGACCCCTGTACCACTAGTAGACAAAACCTGAGAAATGTTGTATAAACCGCCAATATCGAAACTCAAATACCTTTTTGATCAAGGCGGTCCTCCTTGATCTGTTTTCCTTAGAACTTATTAAACCTGTAGAAATAAAAGGGATAGGGTTTAGAAAACTATACTGTACTTAAAGAAAATGATTGAAAATACATTTCTTAAAAAACAAAACCAGGGCCCCACCATTAATTGATATAATCTGAGTTCAATATATTTTATAAAGTATAGAAGAAAAACTACAATTATAGTAACAAGGATTTAAAAGGTTCAGGAGTATAACTATGACAAAAATCAAGAAATTATAAAGTTTATGAATCGTATGGTAAAATCATACGAACTCTATGTTGCACAATGTTAATAATTAAATAAAACACAGTTGCGCAACCACACAGAGGGTAAGGTGATGCCTCTACCTAACCAGTTTGTTTAAATGATAATTTTTTCCATAGACAAAGGATATTACGATGCCTGGTATATATAAATACACAGCATCGGTCTATGATTTTTCACTACTGTGTAAGAATATGGAACGCGAAGGTTTAAGATGAAACCTTACAGGTTAGTTATAAAAATTTATTATGGCCAGTAACCCTTTGCCTACACAAAGAATAAAATTCCGAGCATACACACAGGAAAAATCAGAGTAACACCTTTACCAATTTAAGGAGTTAAGATAGAACATGAGAGTGTTATCTAGCGTACCTCTCTATGTAAACTGGTAGAAATATTATTTTAACGATTTAACCACAGAGATATTTTATGAACATAGGGTTCAGGGTTAATATTTATTTATGAAATCTACGTTGTATCAAGATCAGAGAAATGGACATTTAGAAGTCGAAGTCTAATATGGTCGTATATTTTGTACTTGGCACACAGATTACGCAATACAAATTAACCATAGAGAGGTTGTGTTCCTCGCCTTTAATAAACCCCACCGAGTATTAAATAAAACTATTTATATCAAAAATTTTGAATCTCATGAAGGTTATAACAAGTGGTATTATCTATTGATCCACGTAGAAAAAAAAAAAAAAAAAAAAAAAAAAACCTCAAATGCTACAGGGCGGTATTGCAGTGGGTGACCTTTAAAACTATCCTTCGAATACTCACAGAACGCCAAATAAATGTTGGGATAGAGTTGCAAATGGTTACAGTGTTAACTTTTTGCATAGTTCTTAGATATCGAGACCTCCACAGAGAGTAAATATATAAATACAAGCGGAAGTAATGAGGGTTAACAATGCCTCATAGTAAAAGTAGAAAATATAAAGGAACATAGAAGAATAATCAAAGAAAGATAACTCATACCCTGGGAAACCCTGGAAGAACCATCCACGAAGGCGAGATTCTATCTTGTTTCTAACATTTAAACAAAATATTTTTTTATCCACGAGAATTACAATAACATGAAGAAAGAAATGTGGACATTACCTACGTAGAGAAGAACATCAACTTGGGTTCTCCTCCATATCCTCTACCAGGTTCGAGTTTAATTCCAAATACCAGTATTACACAGAGAAGGATACTACAGGTTATTCGTGGAGTCCAAGAATACGGAACAAAAGAGTTCTCGTGAAACCAAAGGGAACGAGGAAATGGACTAACCTCTGAAGCACCACCAACCAGGGGTAATGGTGAAAGGGATGCATAGATCTATATCCATATGAAGAACTAAGTATGGCAAGCCCTCAATGGGCGTGATTGCCTAAGCATCAATACGATGCAGGCTCCATTAACTGTAACAGTCAGTGATAAATGTGTTACAGACAAAAAAGACCCCGCCATTAACATGGATACCAAACGCATTCAAAACTGGGTTATGTCACTAAGTCGTATAGTGTTTTCACACTATTCAGTATTGGGTTCTTGGTGGCGTAAGCAAAGAGAACATATGCATTAAAATATATGACCTGTCACGTTTTCATTGGGAGAACAATCCTTGTAACCGACCACGATAACGAGATCTCTTGTGCGCTGAGTAACTAGTTATTTACACTTTGGTTTGTATTTCATTTGGTTGGATATCGTTTTGAAACAATGCTAACAAATTTCGATATATGCGGTATATTACAGAGGTAATATTCGTATTATTTATAAATTTGAACAACTATATATATATGTTGAATTTGTGTTATGCATTTTGTGTAGTGACTATCATGTTATACCATACTATTTAAGGATAGTGCTAATTAACCCTTATGGCCTACTATACCTATATAGATGTGGGTATGATATATATATATATATATATATATATATATAAATAATGAGTAAAGATTATACAGTATACGAAAACTAGTAATCCTTACACATATGCATAATGGTACATACTAAGGGTTCTATATATGGGGAGATATATATCTAGGATTAATTGATAAGTTTTACTTAAAGGGTATAAAGTGGAAACATGTTGAGTTTAGATGAAATTGGGTTTTTTGATAGAAACTTATATATATGTGTAAAGATAAGAATTATATCAATGTTTTGGTAGATATAGACTATAGTCTCTAAATAGATGCAGTGAGTAATGCTAACCTTAGTGTTACCAAGAGATGATAATAAAGTTATGTGGAACAAACGATGAAGAGTCAAGGAGTTTAATGCACCTAACAAAAAAAAATTAATTTGATAAATTGGGGATACATTACAACAGTGCTCCGCGATATGTCTCTCTTACAAATCTCCTTCCTGTAAATTTTGGCAAAAGAATGAAAATAGTGAATAGCTTCTTAATATTAATATTTTTTTTAAAAGGGTTTAGAGTGAATCACCATACCCTTCAAATTCTCATATTCTAAATAATATTGTGGTTCCAAAGTATTCTTCTCCTCCATAGTGTTCCTCTGTTTGTCTCTCTTGCAACTCTCTCCCCTGCAAAATTTTTCAATATAATGAAATAATGAATAGCTTTTTAGTATTTAAATGACTTTATGAAATTTGATTCCCACTCTTTTTTTAATTGTTTAAAAAAAATCGTGATTTTTTTTTAATTTTTCGACACAACGATGCATTTATGTAAGATGCCCCGGTGAGTCCATTTTACATTACATAGTGACATGTCGATATTATTTGATGCACCTGAGACATATAATTACTTTTTATTAACAAAATCTAGAAACACAATGTGTTTGATTTTCCAATGCATTGATGCTTGTTTTTAATATGTGCACCGACGCGTTTGTGTTTTATAAATGAACGTTGGGTATGCATTTAATGTTATTTTAACCTTTATTTGCACATAAAATAGTTTATTCATTTCAAATGATATTTTATGACGAATTCACATGACTTGCAATACTTCAGTATACATTTTATGTTTTAAGTCGCCTTATTCTTAAAAAATTGTTTCAAAAATATACTCAAACTCAGATTGTGGTATGGTCCTTGATATTTATTTTAGATATGTATAGGAAAATGTATTGCTAATTTTTCTGAAATGCAGGGATAAAATCTTATTATAATTTCAGCCCATTCCATATTGTTCAAAGTCCATTAGAGAGTTCCCCCTTTCCATCTTCAATAAGTTTAACTTTTTCTTTTTTTCGATTATCTCAATGGATTTTTATTTATCCATGTCAATATGAATAAAATTGTATCCAACGTTTCAGGATCCTGATTCAGAATCAATTTTAGATGCAGAAACTATTCATGTATCGGCTCAAAAACGTTGAAATATCTTGTCAGGAGAAACATATCGTAAGAAGTTGGTAGATGAAAATGGACAGTCATTTTACCCTTCCAATTGTGACATTCCATCTTCCAGCCATGATATTCCTTGGTCGACAATGGTAATATGTAATGTACCTGAAAATTAGCTACAAAAAAAAAAATTAAAAGAGGGGAGCAACTATGAATCTTGTTACCAACTACATTATAAGTATATCCAATGTTTCAATTATTCATTGCTTGACTATTTCCAATCATTCATTACTTGACTCAACTCTTCATTTCAATTTAAAAACTGTATTTAAACTATTAACCATAAGAGAGGAATTAATACTCTTCATATAATGACACCCTTTCATAACATTCTTACCTTATTCCTATAATACCATAAGGATTTTCTCATAATAGTTTTATCCCTAAACTATAATGAAAACCTACCATAAACCATATTATTTATGCTATTCTATAGTGCATAATCCCAAATTATATTATGTCATTCTATAGTGCATAAATATTGATCCACGTGAATTGTTTTTTCTAGGATAGGAGAAAAAGGAATAACCATCACGATGGACTTTTCTACTTTAAAAAACATATAATAATTCCACCCATATTACTTTAAACATATACTTAACCAAGACTTTGCAATATACAAGAGTGTATACAATCCTTCTCTATAGGTCACGACCATGGAAGCTCGCGTTAAAGGTAATGTAAGGCTGCTAGGTAGAATCTTACTCTCACACCTGTGTTGTCAGGTCTTAACAACCTTTGAATATCATACCCAGAATGAAGGTGACATAGGATCTTATGAATTAAAGGATGATAAAATGAACCTATTGTTGACGATTAAATTCGCAATGGAGTTTTTCCCGCAAAGATTTTCTAAAAGCTATTAATATAAAAGCTAAATAATAATAGTAGGTGGGACCCCCTTGTAGATTGAAAATCAAGCCCGACACTTATTCTATGTTATGTTACTATTCGACATGACTTTCATTATTGGTGATATTTCATTTTATTGGATATTGGGTCATGCATATTGTACATGGGTCCCTTTTTGTTCCAAGCTCAAGTTTTATACCGAAGTCTTCATGGTTATCATTCTTGTTTGTTCTTGGATCTATTACTTGTTCCACCTACAAGAAGCATATGTTAGTAACAAAAAATAAAGGGAAATTAAAAGAAGAAACTATCATATGATAACATGTTATACAATATGCATTGAAAAGATGGTGGAAAATTCGGGCTAACATAGGATAGCCATGCAAGTTATCAAGGTTGTATAGAGCATAGTTGACATGCATTTCTGTATAGTGGGGTTGGTAATTTGTGTTATGAGTGGCGATCTTGGAAATTAAAGGTTTTTGGTCTTGATGTATGGTTCAAGAGGATGATTTTTTTGATTAGCAGCTAGCGCATAGTAAGAATCGAATGAACTTGAAGTGTGGAGGTGATGTGCATTTATAGCACATTGCCTTTACCCCTACCGTTGGACGACACCCTAGTAAGGTTATTGTCCAAACATTATTGTTGTGGTTATGCTCTGATTTCTCAATAGGGAGGAACCGCTCGGCCAACTCGCGTTTTAAGAAATTTTATTATAGGTATGTTCTTTTTTTGTCCCTTCATAAGTCTACTCTGGTTATGAAATGGATATTGGATCACATGTATTAATTTTTATTTCCTTAAGTATTGCGACTATGTAAAATGGTGATTGTCAATGAAACATTGATTATTCTCTTTGAAATGATGTTGAAGTCATAGCATTACTAGTTATCCTGGGGCATTAGCAGTCACAAGAGATCTTTGTTATCCTTGCTAGTTTACTTAGAGGATCCTTGCTATTCTTGGTGGTCTATCTTCACGCTTTCGCATTGATGTATCTAGTATGTGTGCTTTTATGGGGTTTAATGACTAAATTGTTTGTGTCACCACGCATTGTATATTTGGGAATTTGGTTGATTTCAAAACTAAGGATCACAAAATGGTTTTTCATGTTCTTACTCGGCCCTATCTTCACCTCTGTGTGGTATTATTTTGGTCTAAGGGCACAGGTGTTATACCCTACATGAATTAGATAACATTTTCATGCCAAGTTAGAGCCTCGTCTCTTGTTATGGCCCCTGTCCTGGAATTGTTTTCCTGTCCAAAAATGAATTATAGCTCTCTCTCTGTGTACACCTTTGGCCTCGAGGTTTTCACCATTACGAGGAGTTGTCTCTGTTCCCCCTATGATGGCTACCGAGCAAACCCTTAACCCTCGAGTCTGGAGTTTCATAGAGAAGACTATCGGACCTGTCAAGTTTGTTATGGGTTATTGTGGATTGAATGTATGGTCGATTACTTTGAATACAGACTCACCCAATTGGTCAAATGAAAGTCATGTTGCTTGGCATTTAATCACTGCCTCTGTGATAATAATGACAAAATATTTCATTTTTATTGGCACAACTCAAATTACACATTCACTCTTCTTATGGTTAATAACTTAGTATTGCTTGAGGGAGAGGGTCGCTACCCCGATTCGAATTGATGCATGGGTATGCATTCTTTCAATAGCTTGTTAGGTCAATTGATTTTACGACAGTGATGATCAATTGGTTGATACACAATCACTGGTATTTTTTCACTAAGGATTGTTCAGATGTTTAGATGGCATTGGTTATGAATGCTTGATGTTTCTCATTCCTGTCGCGTTGTGTGTATTGGTTTTTGCACAATGAAATAATGATCATGGTAATTGTGGTTCTCTTTGGGGTCGAATGATTATGGAACCAGATGAATGTAGAAACTATACCCACTATATCCTTATGATTGTTCGATTGTATAAGACTGAGTTTCCACAACATAGTTGGTTACAGTTTGATGAAATCGAAGTAATATTGTGTTATTAATGACTCAACATGATGGATTGTGTTATTACTGTGACTATGTGTTTGATTTTGTTAAATGGAGATATTGCATCGTAATGTTTTGGTGACTTTGCACTGTGTATAACATGGATATCTTAGGTTTCACAGAGTTTTAAGAATGTTTGTTTGTTGCAATCGACCATTTGTTAAGAAGGGCATGTTGTCGAGACCTTGTCGTGTTGGATGGATGGCCCAGATTTTTATGTCACATTGAATTGTTTTTTTTACAATGGCTTAATTACATTATCTGGATGAGTTACCTTGTGCATAGCTTGTGTCTAAATGGTGGTTGTTGGTTATATGTTTAAATATCAATTCAGATTTTGCAATTTAACCTAGGTTATTGGGTTTACTTCCTATGTATATGTTTAACAAATATCAAAGCATTTAAATGATAGGCCCAATTGCAGTGATTATGTGACTTCATTGTGAACTTTGGAAACATGAATTTGAGTATATTTATTGATTGAAGTAATGTGTGGGTAGTGGTTGATTTCGATGGTTAATAGAGTGGAAAGGATATTGTTTGGAAAATTGTTATAAGATGCAAAGAAGGGAACAAAATCCTTTTTACATATTATGTGGAATGCATATTGTATTGTGATGGCACTGTGTTGGATATTTGATTATGAACAGTAAACTAGTTAACGATATTAATTTACAATATCAATGTAAACAACATTAACAATATCAATGTACAAAGATGAAAATATAACACTTGTTAACGATATTAATTTACAACATGCTTCTGGCTATATCAACTGTACTAAAGTGTAACAAGCTGTCTAATAAAATTAAGGAAAACTATTGAGTAAAGACAATGCAATTAAAGTTGGCTATTTTCACATATCAAATCACCATCATACAATTAAGATTCACTGGCCCTAACATAGTCGTACAATTATGCTTACTATAATTAAATAGTTCACTGCAACATTAATAAATTTCCCTGCAAGCATTGCTGACAATGCTGAGTAATTACATCGTTGTTTAATTATAAATCAAGGGAAGGTTAAACTCAAAACTACAGTGATTGTTGTCATAACTTGCTATAAGAGTTTGTTATATATAAGCTATAAGAGTTTGTTATATAAAACATATAAAATGCAGGCACACAAAACCCTAAAAATGCGAGTAAATGATGGAATCGTTGCACGATCAGTGCTCTGTCAATCCATTAAAATTTATGTCACACAATTTAAAGGGTTGATGATAAGGGAAACTAAAATAGTAATTTCTATCCTCCTATATGACCTGTCTAGAAAACTGTTTTATTAAAATTTCTTGTCAAATTATAAAACGACGGTCATCATAAATATGAAAGATAGTTGTCTGTGATTAAAAGGAATTCAATTTATCAAAAGGTGGAAAACAATGTCATCAAATGAATTGTGGTCTATTCAGCATAAATTTGTTAACGAACAAATGAAAAACTTGCAGTCTAAAAGTAAGTTGTTGTCGGTTAGGTGTAGTCGTTGTTCAACAAAGGATATTAATATATCTAGTCATAGGAAAAAATCATAATTGTATTCATGCTGTCCCACCATGTTGTTAATCTAACTTATATATATTAATTTCATCGTAACTCGGAGGTAATAAGTTCGCTACCAGGGGAGATAAAATTCGCTGACCCACAACAAGACACTGTGGAAGTCATAAAATTCCATCAAGACGACATCAACAGGCGGAGGGCACCGATGGTAAGGATGGAACATTATAGATGAGTTTGTAGGGTGGCTACAGGATATGGAAGATGGGTCATTGCCCAGACTACGACGAACACACAGGCACACACAGTTAAGTTTGCATACACCAAAAAAATATGTGGAAGCTATCATTCAATCCATGAACACATAGGTAATGAAGGAGGTGGATGAGTAATAACTAAATGCTAGGTCGTGGGTCATAAGATAAGAAAATAGAGGTTGGGAGGTGGGTTGAACACCAAGTTAACAAGTTGATTGCTGGAGTAATAATTATTATTCATATTTCTAAGATATGCATATGGATTGTTGTCTATATGCTTATGAACTGTCCCAACCACTGCAATGCACTTCAAATGTAATCAAATTTTGTAGAGAATGAAACACCAGCCAGGTGTAAGTTAAACACAGGGCATAACTTCACCCTTAAAACCAATTAAAAGCAAGGCAAAATCCCAATCCAATAGTGGAAAACAAACGCATTTCTAAAGTGGAGAGGGTAAAGAAAATGTATTCTAAATTTATTGGGCGAGATGCTGGCAATAAAAAACGCAGGCAGAGAATATACATCTATAATTTATATGAAAAAATGTATTACAAATTCGTTGTCCCAACAGTGAAAACAAAGCGCCTTGAATTTTCACTCAACAAGATAATATTAACAGTCAAAAATGAATATTGTAGAGTAACCAAGTAATATCTCCAGCCAAACACACCCAAAAACGTAGTCTAGAATAATTTATAGACCGTCAATCAAGTGGGAAATTACGCAAGAATAAATTCATAAAAAATTTAATGAGAAGAGGTAAAGTGGCAGAGATAAAAAATGGGCATACCAGATGTATAAAAACCAAAAAGTAAATTCGTCGGAAAGGGATAAAAACACAAAATTAAATTCATCCAACAATATATAAAGACACAGAGTCAAATTTTCAGGGTTGAGGGTGTTGAAATGTAGAGAATACCCAACACAGTTTTCAGATTGCCAAGAATGAATAAGACACACAGGTGATACAAGATGCAGAGACCGAGGAACGATGGAGATCAATGCAGAGACAATTAGGGGTAAACAGTTGGGAAAACACATCCTTCACTCATCATCCATTCATAGGAAAGAAGGTCATTAGAATCTATAGGTCATTATGCACCGAAGTGATGATTGTCGATTCAGCTCCTGGCCGACTACTCAAGCGTGGACTGGAGAACTAAGGATGAGGAAGAAAATCACAACTATTCACAACAATCAACAAAACCAAATGACAGACACAACACACAAGGATTGAATGCTAAGGGAATCAAATCAAGAAGCGAGCTTAAGGCTATGGGAAATTTAAGTTCTCGGTTGAAACGCTAAGTCAAACATTTTCTTTACCCAATTGAAAATATAGAAATGAAAGCGTAAAGTATAATAAGAATCTACCATGTAGACTCAAGTAAGCGTACCATAGCCCAAGTTCATCACTCTGAGTCATTGTCCTGTGTGCTTTGTGCAACTCCTTTCCAACCAATGAGACGTCATCGGTACCTCTCAGCCAACGCTATGGGTACTCTTCTTCCCCCTTATCCCCCCAAGAGGAAAAGGGGCCATGCACACTAAACCAGAGAACATCTAGTTCCCATCTCGCCTCTCAAGGTTGAGCTACCAATCCTCACCGAGCTGGATATCCCAACTCTCACAAGCTAAGTCAGTCAAGTCTAAATTTTTGTAGTGTAACGTTATGCATCACAGAAGAGATCCATCCTCCTCCTTCTCCCTCCTTTATATAGATTTTCTCAAGCATTTTCTTTCCCAAATCCCCATTGAGTTTATTGTTCAATAATTTAATTCAGAAAAATCCTCCCCGTACATGTGTCACCCATTCCCTTCATTGCACCAGAAATTAATTTCATTAATTAATTAATTACTCCTATTTACCTCACCCACCTAAAATCAGTCCTAGAATCGCTCCTAGGTGTCCCCAAATTCCCTTACACATATTAATGACTTACCCCTTACTAATTTATTAGTTGTGTTCAATTTAGAAAATTCTTAAATGCTAGATACCTTACTAAGTTCATCATTCTGCTTTTTCCTTATGTTTCCTTTTCTCTTTAGGTTTCCCCCTTTTTTCTTAGTTTCCTAATTCTTTTAAATTTCCCTCTTTCCCTTTTCATTTAAAACTCAAATGATGCAAATGTCACCTATGCCTTGACAGAGTTGCTGCGTGACCTCTCGGTCTAAGGATCGTTCAGTTTCTTTTATGAGCCGAAGGGGCTCTTTTGATTCCCTGCTAGAATCTCCTTCCAATCGATCCACAGGTCCTTTTCGGAAACCCCACCTGTGCGAAAAGCACTAGGCGCGAGCTCATTTCTCCCCAAGCGACCATAGCGTTATGACCAAGGCCTATTCCCAAAGCCACTTGTCGCATCTCGCAATCTCGTGAGTTCGTGAGTCAAAGCTCTTGACTCTTCCTTCCCAATCTCGAAATACCCGAGATCATGAAATGGTTATAACTCCCTTTTGTTAGTGCCCTCTACGCGTGACCAATGGATAGGCTAAATGATAGCCCCCGTCACAACTTCACGACTTCGCAAGTTGAAGGGTTGAGCTCTCATGCTCTTATCCCACGAATCCCTGGGATGCGAGAAGTCAACGGAGTGTTGACTCCTTTCTCGAGGTGACGTGTGTCCACCTATCAATCACACGGGCCCCACCTTGTGGTTCTTCCATGTGTTCCCTCGTGCCCAGCTCTTGGCACTTCACGACTTATACAATCGAGAAGAGGTTCTCTCAACCTCCGAACCTTCGAATGTGCGATACGCGCGATGAGGCTCCTAACCGAACAGTCCTCCTGTGACCTGGATCCAATGGCGATCCTATGCTCCTCACAATTTTGCAACTTCGTGACTTGGAGCACCCAATCCTTGGACTCTCACCTTGCAAACCTCCAAGTTCGTGAAGCCTGTACTCAGACTTCTTTGGCACTTTGTCAACCCCACGATCGTTGCCACCTATCCCCCCTCAGATGGACGGTCCTGATCTCTTCATGACTTCACCACTCACAAAGTCTAAAGACTTCCCTCTATGACTCTCGATGTCTGAATCCCTGATATGGGAGATCTCATGACACCTGTCTTCCTCCGGATGGAAGGATCCGATCCTTTCCGAACTTCACCAGATGCGAAGTCAAGATGCTCACTTCTGTGAGTCTCGGTGCTCAAATCTCCAAAACGAATGATTTCGTGACAAGTGTCCTCCGGTAGACAGATGGCTCAGATCTAATTCGCCCTTTCACAATTTCTGATGTCGAGGGCTCGGCCTCTCATCCTCAAGACTGCCGAACTCCTGAATGCCGAAATCCTGGTATCGACACCTTCGGGACTTTCGCTCTGCTATTCATGAATGTTTAACCCCAATGCATCTCCTTTCAGATATAACGGCTGACGATTTTTTGCTTGAGATCTAACGGTTCATATCATCTCTCTTGTGCGCTCCTCCTGCACTACCTCCTAGACGTGGAAACCTTCAACGGTCCAGATTTCTTTGGCTGAATATGATGACAGTTGTGCTCCTCCTGAGCTTTGGCACTTTCTTCCGGCACTTGGAAGGATTCCAAGTGTCCAAAGGCCTCGACCTTTGTTATGGTTCCTCTGCGAGCTCCACGACTTTGAGTCCTGGCCTGTGCATATAAAAATGCTACTCCTCTTGAGCTTACTCCTGAATCCTTGAAGGATTCTGTGACTTCTGCACCTCTGCAGAGTCTTCACGCACACAAAGGTGCTATCTCTTCTGAGCTTCTCTAAGACTCAGACCTTAAGGAACTCATTCCTTTTCCCTTCTCCCTCAGATGGAGAATTTGGATGCCCTCCTAGCTATCCTTTACTCAAGCAATCCTTGTTGAGCGTTTAGGGTGTTCAACAACCCTACGAAGATCCTTCAGTGGATTCTTCTCCTAATTACAGAACTCAAAGAGTTCTCTCCCTGTGCCTATCTGCACACTGCCTCAATGCCCTCCTGGCGGAGTTATACAGAACTCACAACAGAGTTACTATCTTCTTCTAAACTCATAGTAGAGTTCTTCTCCTATGCACTCCTTGCACCTGCTCAATGTCCACCTGGTAGAGCTTTACAGAACTCCTCAGAGCTTCTGTCTGCAACTGTGTCTCACCTACACATCCTTGCCTCCTTAGGTGTTCAACAACCTCCCAGGTCTTCCTCGAGTTGATGATTTCAGCTACTGTGCCCGCCTGGCATGTCTTTGTCTGAATCCGCAGAGTTCATAAGTGCTTCTGTGCACTAGTATTCAGAGACCGCAGTACTCTGTCATGGCCTCCTGGCATGAAACCACAAAGAACCTCTCAAGTCTAAAATCAAAATAACTCCTGCAAATTCACACCTACAACATACATCTATAGAATAAATAGAACACACAAGAGACATTCACACAACATAGAATTCATGCAAGAAAAACTACTCTGGTTTGTATTAATAAAATGTTTGTTTACAAGGTTGTTCTGAGCGCGGACTGTGACAAAGTCTCGGCTCCCTCTCTTTCACACTTGCTCTCTCTTGTGCATATTCTCCTATTCAAAAATGAGATACAATGATCTTTTTACATGAGGGGGCTCTTAGAGCTCTTCCCTCCACACTCACCTACCCTATTCAATTACATTGAATGGGCTGTCTAGTCCACAATCTGGATCTAGATCTTAGCCTTCAAACATTAAATGCCTACCTACTTCTACGCCTGTGTAAAGCATGGCCTCACAACTCAACATCCTAAAACATTTAATTACATTCAATTTCAAAATTGAAAATGAGGGTTGCGCCTCTCTTTAGCCTTGAATGCATGCACTGACGTGGCTGGCTGGCTGGCTCGCTGACGTGGAGAGATACGCCTACATCATATTCCTCAGCTGTAAAATTCATGAGCTCCTGCTCATGAGCTTCCACCCTCAGCTTTGGAAATCCTCCTAGATCCAAAACAAATTTCTAGAGTTGTTCATCTACTCCATCTCCCTGCTACTGTTGCTTCTACTGCGCTACTGCTGCTGCATTTTTGCCTAGCTCCTTCTTGTTGGCAGTCTCTGTTGACTCTACCATCAGCCTCCTGATCTTCTCGATCACTTTGTCTAGCTTCTCCAATGGCTGGATCTACTTCTGTAGTCTTCTTAGCTACAAAAATGGACTGCAATCGGGCAGATCACTGTGATCTCCCATGCTTTCTTCATCTTCTATGTCCTTAACTTGCCACCCTACTACAAAGTCTAGCTCTGTAGTCTCTTCTTGACTGACCTGCTCACGATAGTCACCTGTTAGCTTTGGATTGTTCAACCAATCCTCTAGCATCTCCATATCCATCTCCCATGGAGTAAGCAATATATCTTCTTGCTCTTTGGCTTCTTCTGCTGTCAGCTTCAGTGCTGCAGCTTCCTCAGCTTCCTAGCTAAAAGCATTGAGCCATTCCTTGAAATGCTCATTCTCTTCTTCTTGGGCAGCCTCAGATATCTGCTCCAATTCTTCTCTGACAGTCTCAGCTAACTATCCTGCTTTTGTTGTTGTTGCATCTGCAACATAGATGTCTGCCTCCTCTTGGACAAATGGTAGGAATATCTGAATTCCCCCAATCATTAGAAGGCTCCTTTGATCCTTCTCTTCTATCAGCTCCTCAGGCTAATTCAAACTCACCTTTGAGTTTATGAGACCCTCAAATTGTCTCATCTACTCATCCTTGCCCACCTGGCAAATTGGGATTTTCCTGCTGCCTTCCTAGTAGTCTATGGAATCAACTGATCCCATTTCATCCTCAGCATCGCTGAGATTTCTCCCAGTCTCTGGTTCACATATATGAACCCTCTCTTTTGGTCTGTTGAGGTTTTCAGCATGCCTCAACCACCCTCTCAACATTCTACACTGTCTTCTAGCCATCAACTCCTTGATTGGCCATTTTGCTTTCATCTTCATGGGCCATTCATATACCCATCTTGACTTAGTATTCTGCTGCATACAAAATGAAAGCTTTTCCATTCCTGCCCTTATATCAGCAAGCTCTTCATCTATTTCAGATCTTCTCATCATCTCTGGGTTCTTCTTTCCAGCGTATCTATGGCCTTCAGTAGCCATATCAATGTCCCTGTCTGCTCTCCTGGAAAACCTACTGCTCATCTGCAAGAAATCACAATAGAGTCTCCAACACTCTGTCTTCTTTTGCCTTTTGCTTCTCTGCTTGAAATCTATAGACAAAGTTCTGGCTCTGATACCAAACTTGGTGCAAATGCCACCTCTGCCTCGACAAATTCGCTACACGACCTCCCGGCCTAAGAATCATTCAATTTTATTTATGATCCGAAGAGGCTCTTTTGATTCCCTTCTAGAATATCCTTCCAATCGATCCATAGGTCCTTTTCGAAAACCCCACCTATGTGAACAGCACTAGGCACAAGCTCCCTTCTCCCCAAGCGACCACAGTGCTATGACCAAGGCCTATTCCCAAAGGCGCTTGTCACAACTCACAATCTCATGAGTTTGTGAGTCGAAGCTCCTGACTCTTACTTCCCAATATCCCGATACCCAAGATCACAAAATGCTTATATCTCCCTTCTGTTAGCGCCCTCTATGCATGACCAATGGCTAGGCTAAACACTAGCTCCCATCGCAACTTTGTGACTTCACAATTTGAAGGGTTGAGCTCTCATGCTCTTATCCCGTGAATCCCTGAGATGCGAGAAGTCAATGGAGTGTTGAATCCTTTCTCCAGGTGATGCATCTCCACCTGTCAATCACGTGGGCCCCACCTTGTGGTTCTGCCATGTGTTCCCTCGTGCTTGGCTCTCAGCCCTTCATGACTTCTGCAGTCAAGAAGAGGTTCTCTCAACCTCCGAACCTCCAAATGTGCGATACGCACGATGAGGCTCCTAACCCAATGGTCCTCCCGTAACCTAGATCCAACGGTAATCCTTTGCTCCTCGTGATTTTGCAACTTCGCGACTTGGAGCACCCAATCCTTGGGCTCTCACCTTGTGAACCTCCGATTTTGTGAAGCTTATACTCAGGCTTCTTCGGCACTTCACTAACCCTATGATCACTGCCACTTGTCCCCCTCAGATGGATGGTCCTGATCTCTTCGCGACTTCGCCACTCGCAAAGTCTAAAGACTTCCCTCTATGAATCCCAATGTCCGAATCCCCGATATGGGTGATCTCGCGACACCTGTCCTCCTCCAGATGGACGGCTCCAACCCTTTTGGGACTTCGCCAGATGTGAAGTCAAGATGCTCACCTCTATGAGTCCTGGTGCCCAAATCTCCAAAACAAACGATTCTGCGACAAGTGTCCTCTCACAGAAAGACGGCTCAAATCTAATTCACCCTTTCATGATTTCTAAAGTCAAGGGCCCAGACTCTCGTCCTCAGGACTCCCGAACTCTTGAATGCCGAAAACCCAATATCGACACCTTCGGGACTTTCTCTTTGTTGTTCATGAAGGTTTAACCCCCGTGCATCTCTTGTCAGATCTAACGGCTGACGGTTGTTCGCTCGAGATATCACGGTTCAGATCATCTCTCCTGTGCGCTCCTCCTGCACTGCCTCTTGGACATGGAAACCTTCAACGGTCTAGATCTCTTTGAATGAATCCGATGGCAGTTGTGTGCCTCCTGATCTTTGGCGCTTTCTTCTGGCACATGGAAGGATTCCAAGTGTCCAAAGCTCTTAACCTTTGTTCTGGTTCCTCTGCGAGCTCCACAACTTTGAGTCCTTGCCTGCGCATATGAAAACACTACTCTTCCTGAGCTTACTCCTGAATCCTTGAAGGGTTATGTGACTTCTACACCTCTGCAGAGTCCTCACACACACAAAGGTGCTATCTCTTCTGAGCTTCTCTAAGACTCAGACCTTAAGGAACTCAGTCCTTTTCCCTTCTCCCTCAGATGGAGAATTTTGATTCCCTCCTCGCTATCCTTTACTCAAGCAATCCTTGTTGAGTGTTCAGGGTGTTCAACAACCCTACGAAGATCCTTTAGTGGATTCTTCTCCTAATTATAGAACTCAAAGAGTTCTCTCCCTGTGCCTGTCTACACATTGACTCAATTCCCTCCTGGTAGAGTTATACAGAACTCACAACAGAGTTACTGTCTTCTTCTAAACTCACAGTAGAGTTCTTCTCCTATGCACTCCTTGCACCTACTCAATGCCCACCTGGAAGAACTTTACAAAACTCCTCAAAGATTCTATCTGCAACTGTGTATCGCCTACACAGCCTTGCCTCCTGAGGTGTTCAGCAACCTCCAAGGTCTTCCTTGAGTTGATTATTTCAGCTACTATGCCCGCCTGGCATGTCTTTGTCTGAATCCGCAGAGTTCAGAAGTGCTTCTATGCATTGGTATTCAGATACCGTTGTACTTTGTTACGCCCTCCTGGCATGAAACCAAAAAGAACCTCTCAATCCTGAAATCAAAACAACTCTAGCAAATACACACCTACAACATACATCTACAACATAAACATAACACACAAGAGACATTCACACAACAAAGAATTCATGCAGGAAAAACTGCTCTGGTTTGTATTAATAAAATGTTTGTTTACAAGGTTGTTCTGAGCACGGACTGTGACAAAGTCTCGGCTCCCTCTCTTTCACACTCGCTCTCTCTTGTGCATATTCTCCTCTTGAAAAATGAGATACAATGATCTTTTTACATGAGGGGGCTCTTAGAGCTCTTCCCTCCACACTCACCTACCCTATTCAATTACATTGAATGGGCTATCTAGTCGACAATCTGGATCTAGATCTTAGCCTTCAAACATTAAAGGCCTACCTACTTCTACGCATGTGCAAAGCATGGCCTCACGGCTCAACAGCCTAAAACATTTAATTACATTCAATTTCAAAATTGAAAACGAGGGTTGTGCCTCTCTTCAGCCTTGAATGCACGCGATGACATGGTTGGCTGCCTGGCTGGCTAAGGTGGAGAGATGCTCCTGCATCATCAAATTGGAAAGTATAGAAAATTACCCTTTTTCCCCTTTTTCTTTTTAGTTAGTAAATTTTTAATTAGCATATGTAACAAACAGTTATTTCCCCTTTTTCTTTTTCCTTTTTTTTTTTTAAATTTTATCCCCCAATTTTTTTTTATAAATTAATTGAATTGCTTACCCCCTTCTCGTCACATGTTTAGTGATGATCATTGTTATTATTTAATT
>JZKD02S0325179.1:207327-238281 GCA_000966675.3 Picea glauca | reverse complement strand
TATTAGGGAAATTATTTTAAATCATTCTTATCACATTATTCATTCTAAGGCCATATAGGTTTATTCATTTATTATTTAACAATGTGACGTGCCCTTCTGGATGCTCTAGTTTCTCCAAGGGTTCCACTCGCCTCATTTTTTTCCCTTGCGCGACATGCCCTTCGAGATGCACTACATACTCCAAGGGTGCCACTCGCCTCTTTATGTTTTTCTTATGCGATGTGCCCTTAAGGACAAACTGCGTGCTCCAATGGTGCCACTCACCTCTTGACTGACTTGGTAGATGTAAAAAAAACCTGGAGTCAACACTCTGCCTGGTGATTTTGTTGGGGACTAAGGGCCTCTAAGGAATAATGCCCGTTCCTTATTGCACGCCCCTTAGAATCATCATGAGCGACTGTCAGGGTCAGCCCTCACAGTATCGTGGGTCTTATCTAACCAAGTAATCATTAACCTACAGGTCAAGCCACGACGAGAGTGCTAGTAGGCTATGGCAGGGTTATTGTCCACACCTCTCCCTCAACATCTCTAGTTATCGTGTGTGACCCCTCTACTCAACATGTGAGTCTGGTCGGCAAGCTATCGTATGCCCTCATAATCAACGCATCATGTTAGAAATAATATCCATAATCATATCATCTAATCATATGCACACATGTCATATATACAACAATCAAACCCCCAATAGTCCACCCCCCGACTCGATCTGGAGTCCAAGGGGTTTCATCGATGCCTCTGCATCCTAGAGGTCCAAATTCCTATACACTCAGGAAAACCAAGTCAATATCACCTGGCTATATCAATACAACAAAATAACCTGTCATCAATCCATAAAGCCTCAGAATCATAATCAAATGCCCAATAGTATAATAATCTGGATCACTTGCAAGAAAGCTTCCTCAAATAATAAGTTTGATCAGTGCATGCAAGAGCGAGATGTTATAGAAGGGAACAAAATCCTCTTTACAGATTGTGTGGAATGCATATTTTCTTGTGATGGGATTGTGTTGAATATTTGATTATGAACAATAAACTAGTTAAATGCACAGAAATTGTTATTTGATCAAAATAATTGATGGTTGACGCATATCTCTTTACAGAATGTTTTTTGGATCACTTAATTAATTTCATGAATAGTAATCATCTTTCTTCCCTTCCATTATTTCATTTTTCACTAATTAAAAACCTTGTCACCTCTCATATTCATTTTTCCACTCCCTGTTTTGAGATTAATTACAGTCAAGAGAATTTTGGTGTTAAAGAAGTTGAAAGTGGTAGTGTATTATGTGGATTACAGTGATGTTTTATTAGGTTGCTTACATTTGATTGTTGTTGTCATTGAGCATAAATCTTGTTCTTTTCCCCCTTCATGGAATCATGTTTTCTCCCAATACAAACCCCTCACATATTCGATAACCCTTTTTCACCCCCTGCTCATTGATAAACTGTAAAACAATTTGTATGGATTCGATTGCATGAGTCAGATATATTGTTGAGCCAAAATACATTTTATATTTTAAAAGAGTTGTCATGTATGGTAAATCAAAATATCTTTGGTAATCAATCACGCATGCAGGGATGACCTAATCAAATAAAAGGATAAAAAGAGAAGCCTATTACACTTCTATCAAAGAGATGGACTAAAAATGGTAGCATCAGCAAAGGGGAATATGGATTTTGAGTTTTATTTTATCTATTATAGGTGACAATTTACTTCAGGAATGATTCTGCAATATGTTTTATTGAGGATATGTAAGTAATGTCATAATTCAAAATATCATAAGGTAATGAGAGTCACAAGGGGTCCCACCTACTAGTTATTATTTTATTTATGACCCTTATTATAATTATTACTCTTCCCCCTAACTAAACTTAGTTGAGCCTTTTAATTAACTTAACTACTGAGTTGGTTCAACTACTCCAACCAATTCTAATTATTAAAAGAAAAAGGAAAGGAAGGAAGAAGGGGAGGATAGAAGATGAAGCATACTAAGGTTTTCTTTTTGAGTTTATGTTGAGATAGTTCAGTCTTCATTCATTCATTTATTCATCACAAGCCTAATTCTCTTTTATGATAGCAGGGTCTTATTGTAGAAAACAATATTCAGGGCTGAATCACATCATTCAGACACTTGTTTTTCAAAGGTGTTGATCTATCTTTGATAGTCTGTGTAGACTTGTCTGTTTGTGAATTAGTTTTCATGAATGACAAAGGCTATTGTGCAGAGTCGAGTGGGCAGCAATATGTGGTAATATGATCCATATTTTAGAGTTCTGTTTTGGTTTCTATAAGAGGTCCTTTTGTATGTTCCATCGGGGATGTCTAAGTTTGACTTTGGTCCAAAATTTCTGCATGAGATTTTGTAAAGAAAATGACTCTTTGGTGAAATTGAATGAAATAAAGGATTGATTTATGTCTCATATATCTTGATTATCCTCTTGGTGACTTTTCGTATATCTTTACATTTATTTCAGCAACTGATATGTTCAAAAAATTACATAAAAAGAGAATTTCCAGCAAGCTTTTTGCTGATAAAAGACTAGCCTAAGCACTTGTAATTAATACTTGTGAGTTAGGATGTTATTTTTGTTGGCTATAAACATAGGGTGATATTCCCTTCTATTTTTCTTTAGCTAAAAAGAATCTGAAAATGATTGAGTAAGGTCATTTCATATCTTTTCCTCAACATTTATTTCACGACCATACTCGGGAGATCTTCGATATCTCTCTGGTTAATTTTTTATAGTTGATTTTCATCGATGCATATTTCCTTTTCTGAAATTAATTCTTTGACTGATTTTCTATTAATTATTGTTCCTGTTGTAAGGAAACCCAATATCGAGACCGGTCTTCAAGACCATAACAACATTGCTTTGAACCTGTTTAACAACATTCTAGACAGTGCTAATGCCCATGCTGAACTTAACCATTCTTGGGAAGCAATTGAACGATATATTAGTGCTCAAGAATAATTGGAGGCTAGACGTAGACATCCTAGAAATCAACAGTAACCCTTTGTTTCTTCAATTTTTGGCCTTTCTTTCATGTCCTTAGACTTTGATGCTTCTAGAAGAAGAAGAGGCTTGTCACCCAAAATCAATCCTTTTGCTGAAATAGGAAGAAGAAACGTTGTGTTATCTACCCAACAAAGTGCTCTAAGGAGAACTTTATCTGATTCATCTATATTTTCTTTCTTTCCCTCATCTATCATCCACAAGATGGCATCTAGTGGTGTCTCTAGTGGCACTGGAAGTTGGTGAAGACCCCCTTCTCTCCTAAGGGTTGCGCAACCTCTTGGTCAGTATCTTCTATTTTGGAGTCGAACGACTCTCTGAAACCTTGTTGGTCTCATTTTGTATTAAACACAGGTCCTCTTTACTCCCTACACAGTCTTTAAGATACCCATGACCTTCCCTTTCACGTTCTATGAAATCTCAGAGTTGGCATTAGTGCCTTTTCTCTCACCCCTCCTTAGATGTGAACTTGAGCAATGACCTCACACCTACACGTGATTGGAGGAGCACTTAGGAGTGTTTTGGGGTCAAACCTCATTTCACCCCATAATTCACCCTGAGCCTCCATGTGTCTTTTCTCTAAAATCATGGTCTTGATTGCAGCCCGCCCTCCATCTCATAAAGATCGAGCAGTTTTTGTCCCTGCAATGTAGGATGACCATCGATCTCACAATATTGACGGTTCTTTCGAATGGACAACTAATGTCTACTCCTTGGAATCAACAGTTCGGATCTCCTTCTCCCATATCGATGACTATGGCCAATTCAAAATTGTGGACTTTGGAATTCTCAAACCTCAACCTTGGTTTCCTTTGGAAGGAAATATTTTGGAGCGGAACATGTACTGACACCTATCCCCTTAAATCAATGGTTGTGATCTCTGCGGGTCTTCGGACTTCTAAGACCTCAAATATCAAACTTTTCCCATTTCCAAATGGTTTTACCTGAATGATGTGATCCACTGACGTGTGTCCTTCGGATCTGATGACTGAGGGTTACTTCGGGTCTTTACCCAAATTACAAGGTTTTATGCCATATCTCTCTCAGATCCGATGGCTACGAATCACTTCGGGACTTTACCCAGAGTTCATGGATTCCTGCCACGTCTCCTCTAGATCTGTCAACCCAGATTCACTTCGGGTATTTAGGTCTTTGGGATTCGACAGTCTCAGTTCTCAAACTGAAACCCCACCACAATTTCCCTAGAGCTCACGATCTGCTGACAAGTTTCCACTTACAACTCAGTGGCTCTTGACTCTTTGGTTCTTCGGGTTTTGGGTGTTTCAATGCTTCACCTTTGCCTTCCTCTAGATCTCATGACCCGCTGACATGTACTATTCTAGATCTAATGGTCCATATTAGCTTCAGCTCTCTGGCACTTCATGCTTCAGAAATATCAAGTTCCAAACTCGCTCCCTCCTGAGTTCACAATACATGACATCTCAAATTCACTTGATCGATCTAACGCCTGTGTTTCACTTCAGATAATCTCATGACTCAGGTCTGCTTCGGATGATCGGATGACATATTTCACTTTGGCTTTCCGGCACTTCGAGCTTTGAAAATCTTGAGTCTCAAACCTTGATGAGTTCTCTCTCCTATGTGTGAGAAGCATTAAATCTCTAGCATTTTTTCTAATCAGACTGTTGTTGATCCTTTGCACTATGATCCAATGACCACTGTCGCTCCTCCTACTGAGCTTATGATTTCTTCCAACTTAGAAAATTTTCTAAGTCTTCAAATTCCTTTACCTTTGAACCTCCTACGAGTCCATCTCTCAGACCTCGAATACACTTATGAAAAGTGTTATCCCTCATAAGCTTGGCCTTCATGAAGGTTTCAACTTCCCTCATACTCCTTTCGTTTCAGGGATTTTTGATAAATCATATCCGAAGGATTTCTTGAAAAGAAATTCTTCTCGCCCTCCTGGCGTTCTCCTCTTGCTCGATGCACACCTTGCAACTGATTCTTACGCGAGTTTTGGGTTCTTGTAGATGATTGTGCATGCCTTGCAGCAGCCACTTTGCACTCCTTGCAAATGGGAAGTTTCATTATATCTCTTCTAAGCTTCGAAACCGAAACAAATCTTGTCAACGCACTCCTTGTGTTCTTTGTCCACACCTTGCACCGACTCGATAGAAGAGAAACAATTGAAACTTATAATAACATTCGTAGTTCCATCTACTCAAAACGAAATTCATTCATTCATGAAAACAAAATAATAAGGAATTGCAGACAATGTCCACACCATGCATTGGGTCAATTTTCCTCTGTTATCTTCATTCAAATGTAAAAGTGGCTACAACTATAATCAAAACAACAATTGAAATTCAAAAATCTCCTACTAATTTGTAGCATCCTCATTTGGGCATACAAAACCTCTATTTATCTCATAGGTTCCTTAGGGTTCCCCCCGACTACTTGTCTACTCCAAAACCTAACCTAATGACTATCTTAGTTCAGTCACATTCCAGAGAAGGAATGGAAACTCCCACTTCACTCGCGATCGTTCAAGCATGCTTCAAAATATTTCCTGGCGTTGAGTTCAAGTGTGCTTCAAAATATTCGTCATGATTGTTAGCATCGAGTTTCTGAAAAGATTCTCAGGAAGTAACTGGTCTTGATCCGCATGCTCACCAACGATGCTCCTACATCAGAAGTGCTCCATATTCTCAATCTTCATCGTCATCAGTAATTGTAAGATTATATAGCCACCATATTCCTATACAATCTACCACAAACCCCACCAAAGTCATTAAAAAGTATGGGCTTTTTTAGTTTGAAGAAGACATCACAACCACACTGTGGCATGTGTTCTCTCCTCTTAACCTAGCACCTGCTACTCATCCACTTCCAAAGTTTAAAGAGAACCTACCTACGTTTTCAGGAAATAACATTGTCAGTACAAACAAACACCTCGTGGCATTTTCTAATGCTTTTCATAACATATGGGCCAATGAAAATGAAACATGCATGCTCCTATTCGTCAATTCCTTGGAAGGAAAGTCTGCGACCGACTTCTTTGACCTTCCTCCTAAGATCTTGTCTACTTGGGAGGAGTTAATCTATTGGTTTCGATCCACTTATGGGAAATCCAAAAGACCTGCCGAGAAGTTAAGGGAACATAATAACGTCACTTATAAAGATGGTGAGACCATCAAGTCTTTCAACATGAGTTTCACCAAGTTGTATAATCAAATACCCGAAATTAGCTACCCCAGGACCAAGCTGCTTTCATTCATTACTACAATGTATTTCCTTCTCTCTATTGTCATAGGCTTGAGGAAAAATCCATTGATAGTCTTAGTTCTTCTCTGCATAGTTTCTTAGAGTATGGAGAATAACTTGAAAGAATTGGCCTTGCCCAGGGAGAATCAGTTAGATAGACAGACATGCCGGCTCTCTTACAACTAGTATAGGATATGAAAAATCGCATGATAGCATTTGAGAGGAAGGGTACTGTCTCCCCTCTCACCCCTGGAGCTTCATCCTCTTTTGCACCCTCCTTTAGAAATCCATTTGAAAACAATTTTCAACCTAAATATATCCTGCCTTGGAGTTTGTGTAACTTTTGCAAGGAACATCATGAAGAAACTACATGTGAGGTAAAGAAGAGTGCCATAGATAAGATCTTTGGTAAGAGACTAGAAGCTACTATCGTTGTCCTAGACTTTGCGGAGCCAGAGGATTTCATGGTTATTAATACTAGGAACAAAGCCTATGCTCCCAAGGGTAAATTTGAACCTCCTCATAGTTCTTCTAGCCTAAGCTCATCCCCAACCACAGCTATGCTCCAAGTTCCTAAGGCCCCTGAGAGTCGAAGAATCATTCCCCCTCTTCCTTCATCCAAATAAAATATATTAAATCAATTGGCCAAAATCAAAGAAGATGAAATCTTCCTAGACATGGTTGTCATCCCTGAACAATAGGTGCATTTGAAATAATTCATTGAAGTAAAATATTCCGTTGTAGCCAATCTTTTTGAAGAGGTAAGCGAAGAGGATTCTTCTTTAAATAAAATCGATGTACATAACTTTAGATACCCTGTAAAAAATATCCCTTTTTATATTTCTATAAAAATCATGGATAAAATCGCCCATTGTTGCCTCATTGATGGTGGTTGAATTCCAAGTGTGATGTCGAATATTATTATGGAAGACCTAGGCTTGTCTTGTACAGGTGAAAATGCCAGAATCATTCTCTCTTATAATAGTCTACAACAAAACACCATAGGTGATATTAAATATGTGACCTTTGTTTTGTGTGCTCATCCTGAAATAAGGACTACCCTCAATATTCAGGTAATCAATATGCCAGTAAGCAATTACTCAATAATATTAGGAAGAGATTGGAAAGACTCAATGAGTGGATACCTCTTACTCGACAGAACACATCTATTTGTTCCTCAGAATGAAAAAAACATTATAGTCCTTAGAGAAGGAAGGATATAACCCTACATAGAGAGTGTCCCACAACCTAACGTAAACTATATCAAAGAGGAATTAGGAGTGTATTCCATCTGTGCCGAGGAAGATAACATTCCCATGGAACAAATCGATTTAGATGATGGCATGTTGCACATGCACTTTGATGGTTCATGCTATAATGAAGGTAATGGAGCTGGCATTATCTCGATTTCTCCTTTAGGAAAAATCCATAACTTCTTTTACCGATTGGAGTTCTCTTTCACTAACAATTTCACTGAATTTGAAGCCTTGTTAGGCATTGAAAATGCTTATAATCTTGGATGTGGTCATATTTCAGTTTTTGGGGATTCTGAGCGTGTTGTGAATCTTTTGCGTACTCTCCTAGCAACAATTTGATGAAACGATACACCCAAATTGTTTGGGCCCTTATCTCGAACGTTTGATCTTTCAACATCACCCATGTTAAAAGGGAGTTAAACTCAATGGTTGATCGATTAGCATTTTTTGTAGCCTCCCAAAATAGACAACTTCTGCCACATGGACCTGATTGTACCTTTCAATCCCTATATCGTCCACATATTCCTGAAAATATAGAATCTTGGCAGGCCTTCCCTAACGATGAGAGAATTTGTGATTTTATCCAAAATGAACCTTTTAAGCCTAAGGAAATTATATCCATAGAAGATAACAAAATTCTTAAATTCTTGAATCCTCTGGAGATTTCATTTTCTTCGAGTGATGTAGGAAAGGAGAAAACAAAAGAAGAAGAGTTGAAAAGGAAGGTGGGTGAAACCATCTCCTTGAACATTAGGACACCTGAGACTCCAAACAATGTCAAAATAGGTGTCAAATGTTCAGATGAAGAAAAGGAGAAGTTTTCCAAGTTGCTTGGTGAATTTCAAGATGCTTTTGCTTGGACTTATGAGGATCTTCATGGTTTTGATCCTGGCCTTATACAACATGCCATTCCCACTCAGGAAGGTGTAAAACCAGATAGGAAAAAACATAGACCTATCAACCCTATGCTAGAAGAAACTATTTGAAAGAACTTGGAAAAACTTATGAAGGCTGGAATCATATTTTGAGTCAAATATTCTGAATGAGTCTCAAATCTATTCCCCATTTCGAAAACAACTGGCCAGATTATATTGTGTGTTGATTTTCGCACATTAAACCGAGATAGTATAAAGGACCACTTCCCTCTCCCCAACATGGAAATGATTTTGCAGCAAGTTCCATGGTCACAAATGATGTCCTTACTTGATAGGTTTTTTGGTTACAATCAAATCAAGGTAAAAAGGGAAAATAAATATAAAACCACCTTTATTACTTGTTGGGGTAGCTTTGCTTATGAACGTATGCCTTTTGGATTATATAATGTAGGTGCCACTGTTCAAAGATCTATGCAGATAGCATTTGATGATTTGATCAGTAAGATCATTCAGATCTATCTTGATGACTTAACAGTTTACTCTAAAATATGATTAGATCATTTTGGTCATTTAAGAAAAGTTCTCATGTGATGTAGGAAATTTGGAATTTCCCTAAACCCTTCCAAGTCCATTTTTGGTTTTACCGATGGCAAGCTCCTTGGACACATTGTCTCTAATTTAGGAATAAGTATCAATCTTGAAAGGATTGCTTCTATCCTTAACCTTCCTACTCCTACTTCCAAGCAAGAAGTTCAAGCCTTTATAGGGGTTTTTAACTTTGTTTGTAGGTTTGTTCCAAATTTTGCAGTGATGGTCAAGCCAATCCATAATCTTCTTAAGCATGACCTTTATTTTTCTTGGACTCATGATGTCAAAAATTCTTTTGAAGGGATTAAGAAAGTAATCAACTCTGGACCGGTTTTGGTGAAGCCGAATTTTGAGAAAGAATTCATGATATATACTAATGCCACTAAGGAGGCACTTTTTGTTGTCCTTATGAAAAATGATGACCAAGGAAATGAAAAACCTATGGCCTACATGAGTCAAAGTTTGTCTGATGATGAATTTAAATACTCTTTTATTGAGAAACATGATTTTTCTCTTGTTAAGGTTGTCGAAAAGTTTCTCCACTACACCTTAGTTAAGAATACGTTAGTAAAAGTCCCTTTACCTGCTGTCAAATTTTTTCTCTCACAGACTTATCTTTCAGGGAATCTTGCACATTGGCTTGCCAAGATCAAGGAGCATGATTTAAACATCGTGACTTCTACCACTATTAAGGGACATGACCTAGCCCTTCACTTGGCTCAACATGTTGAGAATGGTGAAGAAATTGATGAATAAGATAGTTCCTTTCAGCTCTCTTTTACATTGACGATCAAATCCTCCATGTGTCTGAACATCCTTGGTATATGAATTTGGTTTATTATTTACACTCATCAAAGGAGAAGACTCTATTTTGAATCTGCAAGATATGTCATTATAGGATATTTCTTATTTCGAAGATCAGTTGATAGTGTCCTGCTTCGTTGTGTGAATAATGAAGATGCACAGAAATTGTTACAAGAAGCTCATGGTTCTTCAATCTCTATCATTCATGTAGGAGGTCATTTTTCTGCAAAAACCATTGCTTTCAAGATTATTAGAAAAGGATATTATTGGCCTTCTATCTTTCGTGAATCTTATGTTTTTTCGAGTTCTTATGACAAGTGCCACAAATTTGCTGGGAAAGAACGTCTTTCATCCATGCCATTACAACCTATCCTGCCAGATTTTCCTTTTTCAAAGTGGGGATTGGATTTTATTGGTCCTATTAACCCTCCTTCTTCAGCTGGGCAAGTTTTTATTTTGACAGCCTCATACTATTTTAAAAAATGGGCTGAAGTTGTCCCACTTAAACATTCCACAGACGATTAGGTAATTTCTTTCCTTGAAAATAATATTTTTTCCAGATTTGGTCTTCCATTTGAAATTATTACAGACAATGGTCCTCCTTTCATTTCTGCTAAGTTGACTCAGTTTTTAGCCAATTTGGGGGTTAATCATTTCATCTCATAATCTTATTATCCCCAAGGAAACGGGCAAGCAGAGTCCACCAACAAAAATTTGGTAAGAATCGTCAAAAGGATCATCGAAGATAGGCCTCATCAGTGGAACACTCTCCCCACTTATGCCCTCTGGGAAGACTGGACTACTGCCAAAGTAAGCATTGGTTGTACTCCTTTTCAGCTGGTTTATGGTCAAGGATCCCTCCTGCCAATAGAGCTGGAACTTTCTTCCTTAAGTTTGATGCTACAGACTGAAGAATTAAATTCTTCAGATGTTTCACAAAGAGTAAATGCATTACTAGCTTTGGAAGAGCAGTGGATGTTTTCTTTCGATAATATTAAAAGGAGACAACAAAGAATTAAGAAATATATTAATAAGAGTGTCAAAAATGTCAAGCTTAGGGTCAATGAAAAAGTTCTTCTATGGGATTCGGCTCACGCAGATAGGGGAAGACATTCAAAATTTCATAAATTATGGCTGGGTCCTTTCAAGATCACTTTTGTCTTAGATACAAATTCTTACATTCTAAAAGACTTACATGAGTGATTTTTTTCCTACAGCACTAACGGTTCTCACCTAAATCATTACATGGAACCAACTTGAAAATATCTAACGTTGTCTGAATTTTATGTATTTTAGTAATGTATCTCTATTTCAGTTTTCGTTTTTTTCTCTTCTCCTACTTACATTAGTTTTTTTCCATTTTGTTTTAAACATTTTCTATTTTTTTTTTCCTTCTTTCGGTCACTTTATTTCTGCTACTTTAATTTTCTACAATTTTATCCTGCTGGATTTTGATTTTGGTCAATTTGTTTTTTATTTATTTAGTCAGAAATAAGATGTTGGATCAGTTATGTCACAGTGACACTCCTGCGAGATATTGTTAGTCAATAAAAATCAATATTAAACAGTTTTCATGATTTTTTTCCTTAGGATACATTTGAATTTGTTGTCTACTTTCACTATTGTCTTATAAAAGGATTGGTTATCTCCCGCTTCTTATTCCCATTTCTTCATCCGTTTGAAATTAAAAGAGTAGAGCGTTTAATTTTTCTCCTTGAGTTGAGAGTTGATTCTTCTTGAATGATTATGCATACAGGGATAAACCCCCTCATACTTAACATTTTTCATGAGTTATTCCCAAATTCCCAGTCATTTTTAAATCCACTCACTTCCCTCTGTTGCATAACTATTCTTGTTATATCTTCTAAATTTATTGTTCTTGGTCTGAAAAACCATGAGTTATGAGTTCTAAATCTGTTGAAAACAAATTTCCCCGTGGAGTCGCCAATTTGATGACATTTAAATTCGCAACAGAGTTTTTCCCACAAAGTTTTTCTAAAATCCTATTAATTATGGTTGTGGAGACTGATTATCTTCTTGATTCATAGGTCTTTTGTTTTTAGCCATGTTTATACCACATGAACTATTTACACCCTGGAAGAATGTAAAATATTCCACACGAGGGATTGCAAAGGGGGGGTACCCCCTCTGCAGGGTCCGGGGGAAAGAGGGCCCTTGGTGGGGGTTCGGGGGCAAAGCCTCGAAGGAAAAATATCCTTGTAAAAGTATATTGTAATTTCATTATAAATATGGACCGTTCATTATAAGTTCACATATCTAACAGTAGAAATTATGTTAGGATTTTTTTTCCTAGAAGGAAACCCTCTGTTATGAGGGAAATGTATTGTGGATATGCATCATGGTGAATATTGTATTATGAGAGAGGAGACTGTGAGAGAAATAAGAGGAATTTACAACAGGTTTGTTGTAGGTTTTATCCCTTCATTTGTTGGATAATAATAAAGGAAGAACCTGGAAATTTCTCTGGTGGATGTAGCCCACACTAGGTGAACCACGTATATCTATGTCTCTATTGTATTGTGTATATTTTGTTTTTTATTTCCGAATTTGTTTTATTTTATTACTCCACGATCTTGTTTTTCTAGCAACTGGTATCAGAGAGAAAGGTAGCTCACAGAAAAAGAGGGCTCCTGGTTTGAGTGGGAGCAATGTCGGAAGATGGAAAGTTTAGGGTCGAAAAATTTAACGGCCAAAACTACCAATTATGGAAGATGCAGATGGAAGATTATTTATATCATAAGTATCTATTCCTACCATTGGGCGGAATAGCAAAGAAGCCGACAACTATGAAGGATGAAGAATGGGAGATTCTTGAAAGAAAGGCTCTAGGAATGATACGACTGAGTCTGGCAGCGTCGGTGGCTTTCAATATTTCGAAAGAAAAGACAACGAAGGGTTTGATGGATGCATTGGCTAAATTGTATGAAAAACCCTCAGCTTCCAATAAGGTATTTCTAATGAAGAGATTATTTAATATGAATATGTTAGAAGGTGGGTCTATTGCAGATCATTTAAATGAATTTAATACAGTTACTAATCAATTAAGTTCTGTAAAAGTGGACTTTTATGATGAGGTCAGGGATCTTCTAATCTTGTTCTCATTGCCAGAAAGATGGAACAGCTTGGTCATGGTTGTAATTAACTCTATCTCTGGTTCAAATACTTTACAATTTGATGATTTTTTTGGTGTTATCCTTAGTGAGGAAATGTGATGGAAAAGAACAGGTGAGACATAAGGTAATGCATTGAACAGAGAGAACAGGGGAAGACAAAAGGATAGAGGAAAGGGCTCATGGAACCACACGAATTATAGGAAGGGCATATCCAAATCCAGAATTGGAAAGATAGAGTGTTGGAATTTTGGGAAGAAAGGACATCTGAAGAAATACTGCAGAGCTCTAAATAAACAAAGAGATGGAGAGTAGGAGAGAAATCAAGAAGCAAATGTAACAGGTGATGTGTTACAAGATGCTTTGATTCTTTCTGTAGATAATATTTCTGAGTCTTGGGTGGTGGATTCAGGGGATTCATTTTATGCCACACCCCATAGGAAACATTTTCTATATTATTTTCAAGGTGATTTTGGACAAGTTCATTTGGGTGATGATGCACCATGCAAAATTGTTGGAATGGGAAAGGTAAAAATAAAGCAAAGAAATGGAAACCAATGGTTGTTGAAAGAGGTAAGACATGTTCCAGATCTAAGTAAAAATCTAATTTCAACAGGACAGTTGGAAAGTGAAGGTTGTATATCCATATTTACAGATAATATGTGGAAGATCATCAAAGGATCATTGGTGATAGCAAAAGGAGAGAAAGTAGGTACATTGTATTTATGTACTGGTAGTATTGACTCTTCTATCTCATTATCTTCTACAGGAGTGGATAAAAAACTATGGCATCATAGGCTTGGAAACATGAATGAGGAGGGGATGCAGATACTTCACAAAAGAAAGTTGTTTCCCGATCTTAAACAAATTGATCTGGAATTCTGTGAGCATTGTGTTTATGGAAAACATAAGAGAGTCAGATTTCTCCGAGTCAGAAAAGAAAATAAGAGTGAAAGGTTAGAGCTTGTGCATACATATGTATGGGGACCAACTCAGGTATCATCTCTTGGTGGTTGTCATTACTATGTTAATTTTATTGATGATGCAACTATAAAAACTTGTGTTTATTGCATTCAACAAAAATCTGATGTTTTTTATACTTTTAAGAAATGGAAAGCTTTGGTTGAGAATGAGACAGGAAGAAAGTTGAAGTGCCTCAAATCAGATAATGGAGGTGAATATTGCAGCAAGGAGTTTGATGATTATTGTTCATACCATGGGATTCATAGAGAGAAGACAGTTCCAAGAACATCACAAGAAAATGGTGTGTCAGAAAGGATGAACAGGACAATCATGGAGCGTGCAAGGAGTATGAGATTGCATGTTGGTTTCCCTTACAGTTCTGGGAAGATGTTGTAGATATTATTGTTTACTTGATAAACAGAGGACCTTCAAGCTCTTTAGATGGTAGAATTCCAGAGGAGGAATGGACAGAAAAAAAGGTAAACTATTATTTTTTGAAGACTTTCGGTTGTGAAGCATTTGTCCATATTGATAAAGAAAATAGAACAAAGATTGAGGCAAAATCCAAGAAGTGTACCTTTATTGGATACGATGTTAATGATTTTGGTTATCACTTATGGGATTATGAAAATAAAAAAATCATTAGGAGTAGAGATGTCATATTTAATGAGAAGGTCATGTACACAGATCAGTTGCAGGGAAAGAAACAGGAAAAAGAAAAACCAGAATACATAGTGCTTGATGAGATCACTGGAAAAGAAATTCCAAAGGAACCAGAAAATCAAAATGTACAAGAACATGAGAAAGAAGTACCTCAAACTCCTGCAAGTGTTGTTAGAAGATCTACCAGGTTAAGTATACCCCCTAGATGATACTCTCCTTCATTGTATTATTTATTATTGACAGATTCTGGTGAACCAGAATGTTATGAAGAGGCAATGCAGGTAGATACCAAAAAGAAGTGGGAGCAAGGCATGAAGGATGAAATGGATTCCTTGGTAAATAAAAAGACTTGGGATTTGGTTCAGTTGCCTGTAGGAAAAATAGCATTGCAGAATAAATGGGTTTACAAGTTGAAGGAAGAAGATGGAGGAGAAAAGCAATACAAGGCTAGACTTGTTGTAAAGGGGTTTTCACAAAAGAAAGGTATAGATTTTGATGAAATATTTTATCCTGTTGTTAAAATGACTTCAATTAGGACTATTTTGAGTCTTGTGGCAGTAGAAGATTTTGATCTTGAACAGGTAGATGTAAAACGACTTTTCTCCATGGGGATTTGGAGGAAGAGATTTATATGCAGCATCCACGGGGGTATGAGGTCAAAGGGAAGGAGAATTTGGTATGAAGGCTGAAGAGGAGCTTGTATGGACTAAAGCAAGATCCAAGGCAATGGTACTTGAAGTTTGACATGTTTATCACAGAACAAGGTTATAGTAGATGTCATTCTGATCACTGTGTTTATTTTAAAAAGCTACAAAATGGAAGTTATATTGTCTTGATATTGTATGTAGATGACATGCTTGTTGTAGTGTCTAATATGCAGGATATAAATTTGCTCAAGAAGAAATTATCTAATTCATTTGTGATGAAGGATTTGGGTGCTGCAAAGAAAATCCTTTGTATGAGAATAACAAGAGACGGGAAAAATTGCAAATTGACATTGTCTCAGGGTGAGTACAAAGAGAAGGTGTTGGAGAGGTTTAGAATGCAGAATGAAAAATTGGTTGGTACACCTTTAGCCAGCCATTTCAAATTAACTAAGGAAATGTGTCCCAAGACATAAGAGGATATAGAATACATGTCTAGGGTCCCTTATTCATCAGCAGTTGGCAGCTCGATGCATGCAATGGTTTGCACAGGACCAGAGATTGCACGTGCAGTGGGCGTTGTGAGCAGGTATATGAACAATCCAGGTAAAGAACATTGGGAGGAAGTAAAGTGGATTCTGAGGTGCTTGAGAGGTACTTCTACTCATGCATTATGTTTTGGAGGTTCATACACTTTTCTACAAGGATATTTTGATTTCGATATGGCAGGTGATAAAGACAACAAGAGGAGCACCACAGGGTATGTTTTTACTATAGGTGGAACAACAATAAGCTGGATTTTGAAACTGCAAAAGGTTGTTACACTTTCAACAACAGAGGCAGAGTATGTTGCTTCTACAGAGGATAGTAAAGAGATGATTTGGTTATAGAGGTTTATGGAGGAATTGGGAAAGAAGCAGGAGAATAGAAAGTTGTACTCTGACAGTGAGAGTGCCATTCAAATTTCAAAGAACTTAGCCTTCCACTCAAATAATAAGCATATACACTTGAGGTACCACTTCATACGATCCGCCTTGGAAGATGGACATTTGAAGTTGGAAAAGATACACACTAGCCAGAATCCTGCAGAAATGTTAACAAAGGGAGTAACCGGGGAGAAACTGAGTTCCTGCTCAGTTTCAGTTGGTCTTCAAGAATGAAGATGAAGATGAGAAATTTTATAGGTCCAAGAAGGTTCAGAGTCCAACATATAGAGCATCAGTGGAGTTGTTGAGATTAGTCTCCAAGTGGGAGATTTTTGGTTGTAGAGCCTGATTATCTTCCTGATTCATAGGTCTTTTGTTTTCAGTCGTGTTTATACCCCATGAAGTCTTTACAGCATAGAAGAATGTACACTCTTCCACGTGGGGAACTGTAGAGGGGGGTTACCCCCTCTGCGGGGTTTGGGGGTGAATCCCTTGAAGGAAAAATTGCCTTGTAAAAGTATATTGTAATTTCATTATAAATCTGGACCGTTCATTATAAGGTTGTAGATCTAATGGTAGAAATTATGTTAGGGTTTTTTTCCCTAGAAGGAAACCCTCTGTTATGAGGGAAATGTATTGCAACTATGCATCATGGTGAATATTGTATTCTAAGAGACGAGACTATGAGAGAAAGAATAGGAAGTTACAACGGGTTTGTTGTAGGTTGTATCCCTTCATTTGCTGGATAATAGTAAAGGAAGGACCTGGCAATTTATCTGGTGGACGTAGCCCACACTCGGTGAACCACGTATATTTGTGTCTCTATTGTATTGTGTATCTTTTGTGTTTTATTTCCGCATTTGTTTTATTTTATTGCTTCGTGATCTTGTTTTTATAACAATTAATATAAAAGATAAATAATAATAGTAGGTGGGACCCCCTTGTAGATTGAAAATCAAGCCTGGTGCTTATTCGATTTTATGTTAATGTTCGACATGAATTTTGTTATTGGTGATATCTCGTTTTATTGGATATTGGGTCAAGCATATTGTACATGGGTACCTTTTTGTCCCAAGCTCAAGTTTTATACCGAGGTATTCATGGTTATCATTGTTGTCTGTTCTTGGATCTATTACTTATTCCACCTATAACAAACATATTTTAGTAACAACAAATAAAGGGAAATTAAAAGAAGAAACTATCATATGATAACATGCTATACTATATGCATTGAAAAGATGGTGGAAAATTCAGGCTAACATAGGATAGCCATGCGAGTTATCAAGGTTGTATAAAGAATAGTTGGCATGCATTTTTGCATAGTGGGGTTGGTAATTTATGTTATTGGTGGCGCTCTTGGAAATTGAAGGTTGTTGGTCTTGATGTATGGTTCAAGTGGATGATTTGTTTGATTAGAAGATGGTGCGTACTAAGAATTGAATGAAATTGAAGTGTGGAGGTGATGTGCATTTACTACAAATCGCCTTTACCCCTACCGGTGGATGACACCCTAGTCAGGTTATTGTCCAAACATTGTTTTTATGGTTATGCTCTGATTTCTCAGCAGGGAGGAACCGCTTAGCCAACTCACATTTTAAGACATTCTATTATAGGTATGTTCTTTTTTTTGTCCCTTAATGAGTCTACTCTGGTTATGAAATGGACGTTGTCTCAGATGTATTAGTTGTGATTTCATTAAGTATTGTGAATGTGTAAAATGGTGATTGTGAATGAAACGTTGATGATTATCTTTGAAATGATGTTGAAATCATATAATTACTAGTTATCCTAGGGTGTTAGAAGTCACAAGAGATGTTTGTTATCCTTGTTGGTTTACTTAGAGGATCCTTTTTGGTCTTGGTGGGATATATTCACGCTTTCGCATTGTTGTATATAGTCTGTGGGATTTTATGGGGTTTAATGACTAAAGCGTTTGTGTCACCATGCATTGTATATTTGGGCATTTTGTTGATTTCAACACTAAGGGTTAGGAAATGGGTTTTCCTGTTCTTACTCAGCCCTACCTTCACCTCTGTGTTGTAGTTTTTTTGTTGAAGGGAACAAGGGTTATACCCTATGTTCTATAAATAACATTCCCACGCCAAGTTAAAGCCTCACCTCATGTTATGGCTCCTATTGTGGAATTGTTTTCTTGTCCATAATCGAATCATAGCTCTCTCTGTGTGTACACCTTTGGCATCGAGGTTTTCACCATTATGAGGAGTTTCCTATGTTCCCCCTGTGATGTCTACCAAGCAAACCCTTAGCCCTCAAGTTTGGAGTTTCATAGAGAATATTATCAAGCCTGTCAAGTTTGTTATGGATTATTGTGGATTGAATGTATGGTCGATTACTTTGAATGTAGACTCACCTAGTTGGTCATATGGCAGTCATGTTGGTTGGAATTTAATCACTGCCCCTATGATAATAATGAAAAGATCTTACATTGTTATTGGCACAATTCAAATTACACAGTCTCTCTCCTTATGGTTAATAACTCAGTATTTCTTGAGGGAGAGGGTCGTTGCCTCGCTTCGAATTCATGCACGGGTATGCATTCTTTTAACACCTTGTTAGGTCAATTGATTTTACGATGGTGATGATTGGTCAGTTGATACACAGTCACTGGTATTTTTTCACTAAGGATTGTTTGGATGTTTAGCTGGCATTGGTTACAAATGCTTGATGTTGCTCACGCCTTTCACGTTCTGTGTATATGTTTTTACACAATGAAATAATGGTCATGGTAACTTTGGTTCTATTTGGGGTCGAATGATTATGGAATGAGACGAATGTAGAAACTATACCCACTATATCATTATGATTGTTCGATTGTACAAGCCTGATTTTGCATAGCATAGTTGGTTACAGTTGGATGAAATCGAAGTAATACTCTATTATTAATGACTCAATTTATTAAAAAAAGTGTCACATACATGTTTGTATCATGCTTATATGAAGTGTAAGTTATTGGTAAAATGCATTGCATTCTTTGAACCATTTTCTTGGGTGGCTTCGATTGGCACAAGGTGAGATAGACCTGTAGCCTTATCTTGAGCTAAGGTGCCAGGAGGCATCGTGATACACGAGCCCTAGATGAGGTTGAAAAATAATGTAGTCAAATGTTTTTTAGAAAAAGATTCAGAACTAGTGGTAGTCCATGAAGACTTCTTGTATTAGCTTGAGTATGTTTATTTCGCATTCAAATTCATCTTAAATCGAAATCATTATCTCTCCAACCCAATACCCGTTGATAGATTGCCAGTGTTTAAAGGTTAATATCTTACGTCTGTAACATTTATTCGGATACTTCTTTCCTTAAAAGAAATATTTCTCTGACAATATAGGTTAATTCATGAGGGTTGTTACCTCTGCCATTGTTAATTTGTTGCGTGTATAAAATTAAAGAAACTGGGTTTTAGTTTGTAAATTGTTTATCTAGACTAGGGTTTTACACTCGCGACCATGAAATTCCTTCATATCTGAATAGGGATTTGCCTGAAGTCCAAATTTATTTTTATAATTTTCCCATAACCTTTATTATTATCGTTCTTCTTTCGTAAGGAGGAAATGACTTTTTGTTTCTTCTATTCTGTCAAAACATTCATTTCCCTTAAAGATTATAATACTGCATTTTCCTCTATAACTTTATTCTCTGTATTTAGATATTTAAGATTTCTTTAGAGAATATGTATTGGGACACTAAAACAACAGATTTTTTATTTATCGCCATTCTTTTCCTTAAATTTCTTATGTGAGAGTTTATATATGGATACGAAAATTGATGATGGGCCTCTTCTTGCTTGCGAGGGTACCCATCAGTTGGTTACGGGTCCACTCCTCCTCCTCTTGGATCATGGATAGATTTCCTCACAAGGATCAAATGCAATATGCTTTCATCGGGACCCAAGATAATATATGTCCTTGATTTATTTTTATTTAATTTCATAAGAATTTAATTTCTAGCGAAGTTACTAAACCATCACTTTAATTCTATTGCAGGTTGGGAAGATTGGTGCGCACGGGTGAAGGAAGCATTTTACCATAAAAGGTATTTGAGTTCCATGTCCTTCTTTAACCGACCTATGCACATCCTTAGATATTTGTTACAGTACAAGAGGTTCTAGAGTTTTTTGGTCTATGATACTCCAACTATAATTTTTTGAACAATGATCGATTGAATACAATGGTTACTTTTGCAAGACACTTTGAAGTCTATCATATCACTATATTTCTATGGTAATAAAGATTGTATCCAGACTGTTATTATTTCTATCTACTCTCTACAGTGTTTGCCTATATACATATTTGAATAGAAATTCAAAATATATATATTCAATGGCCAATAGGCATATTGAATATATATATTTTGAATTGTATTCAAATATGTATATAAACAAACATTGCAGAGAATAGATAGAAAGAATAATAGTCTAAATACATTCTTTATTACCACATAAAGATAGTGATACAATAGACTTATGTGTGTGTGTGTGTGTGTGTGTGTGTGTGTGTGTGTGTGTGTGTGTGTACAACCATCATATTTCAAATAAACAATATTTCCAGTATCATTTAACTATCATAAGCCATAGTATAACATGGTTATACAGTCTATGAAGAATTGATTTCACTTATGTATACACAGTCACCATATTCCTAACAAATAAAATAACCATTAATATAATTTGACAAAGGAATACAAGTCGAGAGACATATATGAAAATTGATGATGGAAGACAATTGGAACAACCATGTTCCACCCAACCGTAGAACATAACAACCAAGATAACTTGTTTTTCTCACCCCCTAGCCTGACCCTGAGTCCATAAGGGAAAACTAAATTATCCTCCTTAGCTATAGTCACCATCCATAGATCAAAAAATACTTTTCCTCACACTAACAATGTTCATAATAGCAAACAATTTTCCATTCCCAACATATTAAGCAACGTCCTGCCTCCCACATATGTTGTAAATATATACATTCTTGTACCTAGGTATTTCATTCCCTCCTTGGGGAAATTCATATCTTTACAAATCCCTAATTTTTAGGGGATTATAGTGGTGAAATTTCACTTCTTCCACTTGTAAAAATCATCCTTGAGGTAACTCAAACATTTTCCCCACTCATGGAGTCATGGTCAACTATTTTTAACATGGTTGTTCCACTTGTCTTCCACCACTAAATTTATTAAAAAAATTGTCACGTATATGTGTCTAATAAAGGAGGATAGTTGGCAAAGTCAAATCTTTGCCCAATAGTCATTAAATAATTAATTACATAAACCGAAATTCCAAATTCAGATTTTCCATAATTAGCAAATAATTTCCAAATTTGAATTTTCCAAAAACGAAAATTTATTTTCAAAATTCCACATAGAATTTAATTGTCTAAAATTTGAGGATATTACATCCTCTCCCCCTTAAGTACAACATGGTCATAAATTTTCATTCCTCTCTTGGAAAAGGGTTGGATAATATTTCAACATATCTTCTTCCAATTCCCAAGTGGCCTCCTCAAGGCTAAAGTTCTTCCATTTCACTTTTACCTAGGCTATGTCTATGTTCCGTAGTACTGTTTTATTTCCTATAGAGAATGGGCAGAGGCTCCGCTTGGAAATCACATTTTGGTTCCACCTGCACCATGTTCCAATCAATGATGTGTGTAGGAACATGCATATACCTTTTTAGTAATGAAACATGAAAAACATTATGAACTTTTAAATTTTCAGGAAGAGTTAGTTGATATGCCATGGGCCCGATTCAAGTTAAAATCTCTAAGGGGGCACAAAATCTTGGTGCCAAATTTGAAAAACTTCCTAGCCTTACAGAACTCCATCTTTCTTTGACTTTTAGATATACATGGTCCCCAATTTGAAATTCTTGATATATTCTTTTTAAATCTGCATATGTTTTCTGTCAGTCTTGGGCCTGTTTTAAGTTTTGATGTACTCTTCTTACCATTATCTCCATTTCCTGGAGAATTTTTGGTCCTACAATAATATTGTCAACTAGATTTTCCTAGCTAATTGGAGTTGTGCATTTCCTGCCGTATAATGCTTCGAAGGGGCTCATCTTAGCTAATGTCAGATAACCGTTGTTGTGAGCAAATTCAGCTAAGTGGAGGTACTCCTACCACTTAGTTGGTTTCGTCCTTACATACATTTGCAACATGTCTTCGATAATATGATTTGTTTGTTCTAATTTCCCATTCATTTGTGGATGATAGATTGTGCTTAAATTAAGGTTAGTATCCAATCCTACAAACAATTCCTTCCAAAAATTTGAAGTGAATTTGACATCTCTATTAGAAATCACCATCTTAGGAATTCCATGTAATTTAAATATTTATTTCATGAAATTTTAAACGATATTAATCACTTTATAAGTAGATTTCATAGGTATAAAATGTGTAGATTTTCTTATTTTATCAATTACTACCATGATTGAGTCATTTTGTCTTTGAGTATTAGGAAAACCTGTGATGAAGTTCATTGAGATAATCTCCCATTTCCATTCAAGTATAGGTAGAGGTTGTAATAGACCTATTGGGTGTTGATGTTCAACCTTTACCTATTGACAATATAAACATTTAGACAAATATTTAGTTGTTTCATTCTTCATGTTAGGCCAATAAAATAATTTTAATAAGGTTGTTATAGTTTTATGGTATCCTGGGTGAACAAAATACGGTTTTTTTGTGCACTTCGTCAAGAATTGTGGTCTTTAAATCAGTAGAATTTGGTACATACAGTCGATTTATGAACCTTAAAAACCCATTTTTGTCTAAAATCATATCTATTTTGTTCAGTTTTTTAACATTTCCTTGCAATTCTATTGTTTTTTTCATGTAATTTTCATCATTACTGCTTGTTGATTTTATTCTCTGTTCAATATCATTTTCTTCTTTGCTGATGTTTATTTCATAGAGAATGTTAGTCCTCAGACTTAGTGCATCTATGACTTTGTTTTCCTTACCTCTGACGTGTCATACCTCGAAATCAAATTCACTTAAAAAGGCTAGCCATCTTGCTTTCCTTGCGTCAAGATCTGATTGATTGAATAAATACTTTACACTAGTGTTGTGAGTTAATAGCAGAAAATTTCTTCCCATTAAATAATGTCGTCACATTTTTAAAGCATGAATTACGAATGTTAATTCCAAATCATGTGTCACATAATTCCATTTATGTTCCTTCAGTTTATGTGATTCATAACAGATGATGTGTTTGTCTTGTGTCAATACTACTCCTAATCTCTCTTTACTTGCATCCACACAAACCGTAAAGTCTTATCGAGATCCTAACACTTTTGGGACCAAGTGAATTTTATTCCCTTTTTCTATAGCGAGGTAATTGGATATGCGATATTGGAAAATCCTTCGATAAATATCTGGTAATAACTGGTAATTCCCATAAATGATATGATGTCTTCTACATCCTTAGGTATAGGCCATTCCATAATGGATTTTATCTTTTCTGGATAAAAAACAATACTATCTTTGGATACTGCGTTCCCTAAGTATTGTATCTTTCTTTGGTAGAAGTCGTATTTATCAAACTTAGCATACAACTTATGTTCCCTTAAAGTCTGCAATATTATTTTCAAATAATATTCATGTTCTTCTTCTGTTTTTGAGTCAATTATAATATCATTGATAAAAACCAACACCAATTTATCAAGATATTGGTTGAATATACTATCCATCAAGCACGTAAAGGTTGTTGGTGCATTAGTAAGCCTGAATGGGATTACGACAAACTCATAGTTTCCATAATGTGTTGTAAAAGTTGTTTTATTTAGATCTTCATCTTTTATTCTGACTTGGTGATAACCGAACCTTAAATCTAGTTAAGAAAATATCTTTTCTCCTCTAACTTGGTCAAAGAGGTCATTAATTGTGGGTAAGGGATACCTATTCTTAATTTTCATTTTATTCAGTTGTCGATAGTCAATACATAGTCTTAAAGTCCCAACTTTCTTCTTAACGAATGAAACTGGTGCTCCCCAAGGAGAAACACTTAGTCTGATATATTCCTTATCCAATAGTTCTTGTAACTGAATTTTTAGTTATGTTAATTCGGGTAGGCTCATCCTATAATGTTCCTTAGATACCGTGGAAGATCCATGTAGTAGATCGATAGAGAAATCTATCTCTCTCCTTGGAGGTAGTTATGGTATTTCATATACAAACACATCTCTGAACCGACGTAGGACTGTAAAGTCTTCTAGACTTGGTTTGCTTTCCTCCCCTAGGAGGTTAGTTATTTGTACAACATAAATTTGGAAACCTTTATTCATACATTTCTTAAACTGCATGGTTGATATTTTCCTAACCGAAACTGGTTTTTTTATCTCTTGTATTGTCCTAACTATGTTCTTTTCATCTTTGTACACATTTGACTTTTCGTAGCAGTTTAATATCACTTTATGTTTCTCTAACCAGTCCATTCCAATGATTAAATCATAAGATCCTGAAGGTAAAACATTGAGATTTAACTTTGTACTTTTACCATCTATGTTTAGTTCACAACAAAAAATAAAATATGTTACTCTTCTTTTGGTCCATGTTGCTAGCTATAGTAACCAAGACTTAGCATGCTTTACTTTCTTTAGCTTGTTAAATTCAACTAAGCATGGTTAATATAACTCAGACTAGCTCCTCGATCCATTAGTATAGAGACATTGTGGGAATGAATTTTACTCTCGACTTCCACAATAGTTGATTGATGATATTCTTGTATGCCATCTAGAGCTGCATTGATTTTATGCACGTTTCTACCAACATCTCCAACCGTTGAAGCCTCTTGAAGGTTATGGACTGAAGTTCTTGTTGTGGGGTCTAATCGTGGAAAATTACTCCTCAAGTGAGGTTCTCCACATTCCCAATACTTCAATGGTTCTCTGGGACTATCCCCAACCTTCTTAACCCCCAGGTTAGTTGGTCTATTTCCCCCTTGGGCATTATGTGTATTTGAATGGTAATCTTTTCTTTGGAAACCTTTTGTCATATTACGAAAAGGGGCTAGTTGGAATCCTTTCTTATGATGATTCAATCTATCATGTTTCTTGTCTTTCCATGCTTTGGGAATTTCATATCTTTGTTTGTACTAATAATAACACATATGAGTCTTTCTAAACACTTCATTTAAAGACTTGGGATTATCAAATTCAATTTTGTCCTTGTATGACTATGGTAGACAACTCTAGAACCTTTGTATTTTCACTTTTTCTTCTTTGATGTATGGTACAAACCTTACTAGATCTAGGAATTTATTTATCAGGTCATCCATTGCCATTTTTCCTAGTCGCAGTTCAAAGAATTCCTTAGTTTTTCTTTCATAATAACTTTTTTCTAAGTACTTCTTCTTGAAACACTTTTTAAAATCTGACCATTCCATTCATTTTTTCTTCAATCCCTTGGCTAATTTCAGGCCTTACTACCAGATACTAACTTTTCCTTTTAAGTTGTAAATGGACATTCTGACCTTCATGTTACTAGAGTAGTTATAAATATGGAAATGTTTATTTATATCTAGTAACCATGCTTCAACCTCCTCCCCAGTCCTTGATTCCCCATCAAAGGTGGAGGGTTTTATTTTCTTGAATTCACCTTCCAAGTGATCCACTTGTTTTCTTTTCCTTCCTATAGATGCTTTGTTTTTTGTCTTGTGTGTGTCTTTGGAAGAACTGTCCTCTTTTTCAATTTTATGAAAAAAAAATTTAGACGACTTTTTGCTGACCTCTTCCTCTTTTTCATTGTCCTTGGGAATATTCTTTGTTACTATATTCGATAGCAGCATTTTGTTTATTTCCAGTTGGTCTTCTTGTGCTTTATTTAGCTTTTCATTATCTTATTTAAACACTTGTAGTTCAATGATAAGGTTTTTCATTGTTTCCAAAACTTGGGTGGTTGAACTCCCTTCACTATTACTCTCAGGTTGTTTAGGAAGCTCTTTATTTGGATTCCCTCCAGCTTTGTTTTCCTCTTCATTATGTGATGACTTTTTTACAATAGACAATTTGTTTTCTATTTGTAACAGTAAATTTGTTTGTTATATTCTCTTCAAGGAACAACAAAAAAAATTGAATTATGGTGTTGCCATGAGGTCCAAGAGTTGTAACTTACAAAGTTTCCCAGCCTTTAAATTGTATTCCCTCTTTTCCTAGAGTTAATTTTGTCTCAAATATTTTAAATTATGTCATACTTTCTTTAGTACTTTATTTAAATTTAGACCTAGAATTGGACTTGTGTTAGACTTACTAATTAATTTATTATTATTTAAAAATCTATTCTAACAAGGTCTAACATTTCAATTTTATTTTCTAGGACATCTAGATTTATTGACTCACACTTAATTACATGGTGTCCCCTTCAAGACACATATTCATGCTCCAAGGGTACCACTCGCCTTTGACTAGTTTTGGAAGTTTGTTTGATCCTTGGACTCAACACTCCACTCAGTCAACCTTATGAGAGACTAGTGGATTCTAAGGAATAAGGATTTTACCTTATTACACGCCCTTAGATTTCCGCGTGAGCAACTGTCTCAGTCTTCCATCACAACATCGTGTACCTCTCTAACTAGGTAACCATTAAAATATTGTTCAAGTCATGATGGGAGTGATAGTAGGCCGTGATAGGGATGTTCCCACACCTCTCCCTTGAATGTCTAGTTTCTATACATGACCCCTTTACTCCTTATGTGAGTCATATTAGAAAGCATCGTCAATCCTACATCCACTCAGAAAAATAGTTTCAATAATCCCTTTACACAAATCATACTGTAATAAATCATATATCACATGTGCATAAAAATAAATACTCAAAAAAATACAATCCACTCCCTGACTCAATCCAGAGTCCAAGGAAATCCATTGATGCCATCAACATCCATAACGTGTCATGTGTCATGAACACTTAGGATAACTTGTCAATAATACATGTCAATACATATACATCTGAAAGTAACAATAAATCACAATACAACATTGTCATCATATATAACTCATAATAGAAACGAAATCATAATACACCATAACCGAATCACTTGCATGCATGTGTCCTCAAAGAATAAGTCAATATATGTTTGATCAGTAGAACGAGATGTTACAAATGTCGACTCTACATTTGTGCGAGGCCACTTTTCATTAAGTGGAGCTGGTTTGTTATGATGTGAAGGGGGTTTGGTAGGTGAAACATACGCTATCATTGATGATAGCAGTTAGTATCACCTACCCTTATTTGCTTAATCAAATCTCCATTATAGTTCGAATTTTTCATTGTTTCCATAGTAAATTTTTTCACCACGATTTTGAAGGAGATAACAATATAGTGAGAGGGTTTCGTGGATCATTTGACTATAGTGGAGGTGGACTAAAATAAAGGGTACCATACTATGAAAAGGGTGGGGTTTAAATTAACCCATATTGTTGTCAAATGAAGAGTTGAAATGATATCTATGATCACCTCATAAGTAATTATGAATGACGAGTATAAGTATTGTGTAATTTGGGATTGTGTGTACTTGTATTAACATGCAGTTACACCTTTTCCCATTTCAGGTTTGTAACCTCGAAGGCACTAGCATAATAACAAATCCCTAGATTTTGGATACAAATATATGAGTGAGGTGGACTTATGATATAACTAACATTTATGTCGAATTAACAATCTATTTAGCATGCTTACCTTGGAGGTTGCGTAAATATTTCGACGAGTATTGTCACTTGAGAATTTTAACATGTCTCATAAGAAGAAAATTGATATTAAAGAGTAGTAATTGTTCATCATGGAACCAAACTGTAATTACAACTTTAGCAATGATGAGATAATAACTAGAAGCCTAGTCTTAGCTTCTAGTATATAATAATATTCTTAGAAACAAAAAGTGTGGTTGAGGTGTTGTTACACTAAAATATCATAGAATTTAAATAAGAATTTCCTCACATTATATACTTCTCAAATAAGTCAATATATATATATATATATATATGTCAATATAAGTCAATATATATTATGCCACCTCTGTATTAAAATTTAAAATTTTACATATATTAAGATAAATTGTAAATTAAAAGAACTGTGCACCCTTTGTATACATCTCTTTTATAAATGTTTTTCTTCAGTTGTTGTGCTGTTATGCCACCTAATAAAACTTTGCGTATATTAAGATAGATTGGAAATTAAAAGAATTGTGCACCCTCTGTATACATATATTTTACTTATAAATGTTTTTCTTAAGTTGTTGTGTCATTATGCCACTTATTTAGTTGTGTGAGATAATTTTATTTTACGTTTATCTTAGGATCGAGTTTGATAAAATAGCAATAGCATCTCAATTTACAGGTAATTGAAATAAATTAGAAATCAAGTTATGACTCACACGACTTCTTAGGTTATTCTAATGTAATCTAGAAATTTATGATATCTAGACATTGATAAATTTGATAATTCACCTTAATTTAATTTAATTTAGGAATTGATAATATCTACAAAATCATAATAATAATTATTTCATCTTAATTTAATTTATGATTTTAATTTAATTTAGGATTTTATAAGAAGGGAGTTTATTAGTAAACTTTGTCCTATTGTGATTCTGGATCTTTCTGTCTGGTGACTTATTAAAGAATTCTATTAAATTAGCATAAACTAACGTACACCATAAAGAAGGAAAAGCTCAAAAGGAAAGAGACATAAGCATGCAATATGAACACAAAAAATTGATAATGGAGTTCATCCCTGGTGGACTACATCTCTGGGTCCTACTCTCAAATGGGTAGGCCTTTTTATTAACTCCACAAAATAATTGGGAAAAAAACACAAGTATACCTCATTTTGGAGTTAATCTATAGAAGCTTTGCTCAGATCAGAAAAAAAACATCACCACCACGTTTGTGGCGTCGAATTTCCTAAAAATGTTTGTCTCCATGCCTCGATCTGAGTCTCGCACTTCCAGGCCCAAGAGACACCCATGTCTTGGTTTTTGTGTCTACCTCTGCAATAAATGATTATCAAAATGTGTTCCCAGTACGTATGACCGCACCTTGGTCTCTCCTCCCCATACACTAGCGGAGGTCCCTTTTTATACAAAAATCTGAGTGGTTATGTAATAATGAGGTGGTTGGGGCATTTGTTAGTGCATACTATATGAAGGCTTGGTTAGGCAGAGGTCCCAAGGTCGAACCCACGGTCCTCCCCCTTTGTTACAACTTATTTTTTAGCAGGCAGCTATATTTGGAAAAGAAACCACTAAAATGGTGGGCGATTATTTAATTGGTGGTCCGGTTATATTTAGTGGACTGGCTACATTTGGTAGGCGATTGGAATATGTCGTCAGTCTAGCCGAACTACCCAAAATTTGACAGTATATTAATATATATATATATATATATATATATATATAATTTTTGGTTGTTGGGCATCATTGGGCATTTTTCCACTGCCACATGGGCATCCCATGACTAGGTCACATGGGAGCCAATCATTGGCCCATGTCACCTTGTTGCACAGTCAACCTGCCAAGCCACCTTCCTACCACGTCACCCTGCCACATGTCATACAGATTCCACGTCAACCTGCCACGTGTCGTACGGATTCCACGTCAACCTGCCATGTGATGCAGGAGCATCGTAAGCAGCCAAGCGAGTGTGAAGGCGGAAGCCAGCTGGGAAAAGCGCTAGCACATTTTTCATGTTTTGAAAAGATTAGGAAGAGGATATAAATGTGATAGTTGGGGAAGTGTACTTGCATTTATACTTAGACGCTGTAACAGATCATGAGCAATTTGCTCTCATCTGTCAATGTAAAAGGCATTTACACATAGTTAATGAAAGTAGGTAGATTTGAATTCATAGATTAGACAATTTAGGAAGTAGGAGGAAAAACAGATATAGACACCCTCACCCTTGTATCATTGTAACATTATCATCATCATTCATACTTTCATAAGCATAGAGCTGTAGTAGAGAGCTGTAGAGAAGAACCCATGTACAGAAGCTTTGAATTAATATATGGAGCTTTGAATCAAACTCATGGTGTTATGATGTTTTCTATGTATACATGATGAATGGTATGCTGATAGTTGTTTTATTCTCTCTGTTATTAATTTTTTATGAGGCTATGTTGTGTATGTATGATTTCATGTGAAGTCTGAAGAGAGAGAGAGAATGAGTTTCAATTATTTCTCTTCCTCAGTGAGAGAAGTTCCTTCAAGGAGTGCAATGAAGCGTCCACAAGGAGTGCGTTGACAAGGTTTCAGAATTTATCTCTGAAAGTTCAGGAGGGTTATCGTTGTTCTCATTCCAGTAGAAGTGCAGGTAAAGCACAAAAGTCGTGCAAGGTGTGTGCAGGCTAGTTGAAACATTAGAAGTAATTAGCTAAGGAAAGGGTTGAAGGACTACTGTACCAAAAAGTGCACAGAGTCGAGAAATCAAATACTTAGAAGTATTTGAAAGAGTGTCGCAAGGAGTGTGTGCAAGAATCCTTTGGAGATTTGAGTTATCTAGTTAAAGCCCAAAGAGGGATAGTACCTTTGAAGTATTCAAAGGGAGACAGGATAGAAATTATCTTGTGGAAGTAAAGCTCAGGAGGGAGGATGTTGATTCGTCTCGTGGAAGCCATTGATGTAGGAATTGAGTGATCAAAATACTTTTTGGGGAATTCATGAAACAACGATAACCGTAGGATGCAAGAGAGTTGCAGAGAAGTTAAGCATTGGATCGAAAGTAGACTTATTAGTCTGTGGCCCTGTGGAAAGTACCATTTCAGAATTTGGGGTTTAGAAGTGATAGGGGGATGAAAATAAGAGGTTCATTCAAGTCCCAAAAGCAAAAATGCTTGAGTGATAGGTGGCAAGA
>JZKD02S0325179.1:162453-206821 GCA_000966675.3 Picea glauca | reverse complement strand
ATAGGTGCCAGAGCAAAGATGGATATTCCCATGTATGAGGGAAACTTAGATGTCGAAGAGCTTCTAGACTGGATTAGAGCTTTGGATAAATATTTTGACTGTGAGGATGTCGAGGAAGATAACAAAGTCAAACATGCCATCACTAGACTTAAAGGGCATGAAACATTGTGGTGGGATGAACTAGAAGCTGACAGACGCTGCAAAAGCAAGCAGAAAATCAAGAGCTGGGATAGAATGGTTGCAAAGATGAAAGCCAAATTCATGGAAAAGGATTATCAAATCACTCTATTTTGGAGGATGCCTAATTTGAGATAGAAGTTGATGTGAGTGAAAGAATACACTGAAGAGTTTTACAAGATAAACATCAGAGCAGGTCATTGGGAAAGCGATGATGAAAAGGTTGTCAGGTACATGAATGGTCTGCGATATGACATTCAAGATGAGATGAGCATGATGATCATTCGAAATGTGGAGGATGCTTATTAGATGGCTCTGAAAGATGAAGAGAAGCTGAGCCAAAAACAAGGTCAAAGAAGCCAAGGTAGAAGTCAAGCCAGAGGAAAAACAATTTCCCAAGAGAGAACTCAGAAACCTAAAGAAGAAGGAAAGAAATATCAAACTCAACATTAGAGAGGGGGAAGCTCACAGAGAGAGCAGTACGCCGATAGAAATACTTTTCCTCGAGCCAGAGGAAGAGGAAGAGGCAGAGGTGGTGAAGTAAAGTGCTTTGTCTGTGGGAAAAATGGACATAAATCTTATGAGTGTCCAGATAGGAAGAAAGAAGGTGGTGAAACTCACATTGCCAAAGCTCAAGGATGGAATGTTGAGGCAGAAGATGCTGAGGGCGAAAGATCATTGATGATGCAGAAAGTTTTCTTAAATCTATAAAAGGAGGTAGAGAACCTAGCCCAAAGGAACAGACTTTTTCGAATTGCTTTCAAGATAAAAGACAGAGTATGCAGAGTCATTGTGGATAGTGGTAGCACAGACAATCTCATTTCTATAGAGATGGTAGAAAAATTGGAGCTAGAGATTGTTGAACATCCAAGCCCATACAGAGTTTTGTGGCTACAAAAAGGACATTACGTAAATGTCACTAAACAATATTTAGTTGAATTTAAAATAGGAGGATATAAGGATGAAATATTATATGATGTCATTGCCATGGATGTTTGTCATCTATTGCTAGGTAGACCATAGCAATATGACAGAAATGTGGTTCATGATGGGAGAAAGAACAAATACACCCTGGAGAAGAATGGGAGAACTCACATGTTGTTGTCGATTAAGGATAAAGAAGTAAAAACAGAGACAAGCAACAATGTACTTCTCGTGAGTGGGAAGGAACTTCTTAAGGAGGTTAAGAAGAAGGAAGAAGCACAATTTATTGTGGTCAGGAAGCCTAGAATTGTTTTAACCAGTACAAGAGTGGATGATTCACCAGAGGAAATCCAGAAGTTGTTGGAAGAGTTCGTTGATATAGTAGTGGACGAACTACCTTATTTGTTGCCACCGATCAAAAGTATAAGTCATCACATTGATCTTACACCTGGATCTAGTTTACCAAACAAGGAAGTGCACAGATTGACGCCACAGGAGAATGAATAAGTTAAGAGATAGGTCCAAGATTTAATGGACAAAGGATTGGTTAGAGAGAGCTTGAGTCCATGTGTTGTTCCGACAGTGCTCATCCCAAAGAAAGACGGAGGCTGGAGAATGTGTACAGACTCAAGGGAAATCAATAAGATTACCATCAGATATATATTTCCATTGCCAAGGATGGACGACTTGATGGATTTGAGTGGAGCAAGATTCTTTTCAAAGATTGATTTGAAAAGCGGGTATCATCAAATTCATATGAGAGAAGGTGATGCATGGAAGACAACATTCAAGATGAATGAAGGGCTCTATGAGTGGCTTGTTATGCCATTTGGTTTAACAAATGTGCCTAGTACTTTCATGAGATTGATGAACAAAGTGTTGAAGGAGCTCATCGGGAAGTTCGTCATTGTATATCTTGACGATATATTGATTTTTAGCAAGACAGATGCAGAACACTTGAAGCATTTAGCTACAGTAATGAGGAGATTACAACAAGAGAAATTGCTGATAAATATGAAGAAATCATCATTTATGATGACAAAACTCATTTATTTGGGTTTTGTTATCTCTACAAATGAGCTGAAAATGGATCTAGATAAGGTAGAAGTGATTAAGAATTGGCCATCGCCGAAAGGTGTGTTTGAAGTTCAAAGCTTCCATGGTTTAGCTAGTTTATACAGGAAAATCATCCGAAAATTCAGTGGAATTAGCGCACTGATGATGGATACGGTGAAGAAAAGACACAAATATTTTCAATGGATAGAGGAAGCAGAGAAGAGCTTCAATCTTCTAAAGAGGAAGATCATTGAGCAACCAATTTTGGTTTTTCCAAATTTTATCAAAACATTTCAGGTCAAGTATGACGTGAGTGGGTTTGCAATTGGAGCGGTCTTGAGCCAAGACGATAGGCTGGTTGCATACCTCAGCAAGAAATTGAATGAAGTGAAGATTAAATACTCAACATATGACAAATAATTTTATGTTTTCATACAAGCACTAAATAAATGGAGACATGATTTGGTTCCTAAAGAGTTTGTTTTATACAGCGACAATCATGCTTTACAATTCATTACTCAACAGGACATGTTGAACCAAGAGCATGCTAAATGGGTTGAATACATGCAGAATTTTACTTTTGTGATCAAGCATATTTCTGGAACTGCTAACAAAGTTGTTGATGCTTTGAGCAGGAAATGTTTTCTTATGCAGGAATTTAGAGTCAAGACTTTGGGTTTTGATAACCTCAAGGAAATGTACAGGGATGACCCAGATTTTAAAGAAGCATATGAAGCATCTGAGAATCCAATTCTCAGGGACAGAAGCCAGTGGACCAAGTATATGATCCAAGATGGATTATTATTCAGGGCCAATCAATTATGTATTCAAAAATGATCCATGAGGGAGAATCTACTAAAGGAAAAACATAGTGGAGGATTGGCTGGATAATTCAGTCATGATAAGACGTTCTCAAAGTTGAATGGCTCATATTTTTGGCCAGGGATGAAGACAGATGTTAAGAAATTTGTGGACAGATGTAGGATTTGTCAGCACACAAAGGGGAAAAGAAAAAACACAGGGTTATATCAGCCATTACCCATACCAGAAAGGTCGTGGGATGCAGTGAGCATGGATTTCATATTAGGACTTCCAAGTACACAAAGAGGATATGATTCAATCTTTGTGGTGGTAGATATATTTTCCAAGATGGCACATTTTATACCATTCCAGAAAACCAATGATGCAACACATATTGCGAACCTGTTTTTCAAAGAAGTCATCAGACTTCACGGATTGCCAAGGAGTATTGTTTTTGATCGCGATACCAAGTTCATGGGACATTTCTGGAGGACTTTATGGAAGAAGATGGGGACAAGTTTGTCTTTTAACTCAGCTTATCATCCTCAGATGGATGGACAGACAGAAGTTGTGAACAGGAGCTTGGGAGATCTGCTGAGGAGCCTAGTGACTAAACACCACAGTCAATGGGATCACATTCTGCCATAGGTAGAATTTTCTTATAATGATTTGATCAATAGAAGAACAGGGCAGATTCCATTCCAAATTGTACATGGAATGCAGCCAAGGGGAGTTTCTGAATTGAAATATTCTGAACAAGCTGAATTTAGGAGTGCTAGTGCAGAGGACTTTGCAGAAGCAATGAAGGAGCTTCACAACTGAATTAAGAAGCGATTGCAGAGATCAAAACAAGAGTATAAGTGCAGAGCAAATCAACACAGGCAAGAAATTCAATTTGAAGTTGGTGATATGTTTCTTGCACATCTGAGGAAAGAAACATTTCCAAGAGGAACATATAACAAACTGAAAATGAAGAAGATTGGACCATGCAAGGTCGTGAAGAAATTTGGGGCAAACGCTTATGAGATTGAATTACCCGATGGGATCAGAATTTCAACGATATTCAATGTTGCAGATTTGTACCCTTACAGAGCTGAAGAAGCAAGAGCAGAGAATGAACAAGCAAAGGTTCAATGGAAAAAACAAATGCCTGTAGCTGAAAAGCCACAGATGGAAAGAATAATTGACAAGAGGGTTAGTAAAAGGACCAGGAGAAAGAAGTATTTTGAATACTTGATCAAATGGAAGGGACATCCAATTGCAGATGCCAGCTAGGAATATGAAGAATAAATTCATAAGCATGGACAGACCATGCAAGAGATCATGAACAGGAGTTCATGAAAATTTTCAAGCGAGAGAGTATGATGCAGGAGCATCGTAAGCAGCCAAGCAAGCATGAAGGCGGAAGCCAGCTGGGAAAAGCGCCAGCTGGGAAAAGCGCCAACACATTTTTCACATTTTGAAATGTTTTGAAAAGATTAGGAAGTGGATATAAATGTGATAGCTGGGGAAGTAAACTTGCATTTATACTTAGACATTGTAATAGATCATGAGCAATTTTCTCTCATCTATCAATGTAAAAGGCATTTATGCATAGTTAATGAAAGTAGGTAGATTTGAATTCATAGATTAGACAGTTTAGGAAGTAGGAGGGAAAACAGATATAGACACCCTCACACTTGTATCATTGTAACATTATCATCATCATTCATACTTTCATAATCATAGAGTTCTAGTAGAGAGTTGTAGAGAAGAACCCATGTACAGAAGATTTGAATTAATATATGGAACTTTGAATCAGACTCATGGTGTTATCATGTTTTCTGTGTATACATGTTGAATGGTATGCTGATAGTTGTTTTATTCTCTCTGTTATTCATTTTTTATGAGGCTATGCTATGTATGTATGATTTCATGTTGAATGTTTAAATTATGAGAGAGAGAGAGAGAGAGAGAATGAGTTTCAATTGTTTCTCTTCCTGAGTGAGACAAGTTCCTACAAGGAGTTCAGTGAAGCGTCCACAAGGAGTGCGTTGACAAGGTTTTAGAGTTCATCTCTGAAAGCTCAGGAGGGTTACCATTGTTCTCATTCCAATAGAAGTGTAGGTGAAGCATAGAAGTCGTGCAAGGTGTGCATGGGCTAGTTGAAACCTTAGAAGTTATTAGCTAAGGAAAGGGTTGAAGGACTACTGTAGCAAAGAGTGCACAGAGTCAAGATATCAAATACTTAGAAGTATTTGAAAGAGTGTTGCAAGGAGTGCGTGCAGGAATCCTTTGGAGATTTTATTTTGTGAGTTAAAGCCTGAGGAGGGATAGTACCTCTGAAGTATTCAAAGGGAGATAGATTAGAAATTATCTCGCAGAAGGAAAGCTCAGGATGTAGGACGTTGATTTGTCTCGTGGAATCCATTGAGGAAGGAATTGAGCGGTCGAAATTCTCTGTGGAGAATTCACAAAACAGTGAGGACCGTAGGATCTAGGAGAGTTGCAGAGAAGTTAAGTGTTGGATCGAATGGATACTTATTAGTCGTTGGCCCTGTGGAAAGTACCATTTTAGAATTTGGGGTTTAGAAGTGATAGGGGGACGAAAATCAGAGGTTCTTTCAAGTCTTGAAAGCCGAAAAGCTTGAGTGACAGGTGGAAAGAATTTGTGTCAGAGATAGAGGAAAGTGGGGAAGACATGTGGTGTACTCATCGCTAGGTGGATTTAAAACTTTGTTTACTATTTCCAATTTTTGTAGGTTGGAGAGTCGGAAGCCTTGCATCAGGATTCGCGAAGATGCGAAGTTCGAAACTCCGAATCAGTGAAAAGTCCCATAGGGGAGCCAGTCTTTGTTGAACACATCGGGGTTCGGAATTTCGGCATTTTTGAAGACAAGAGACAAAGGTTCCTTATTCTAGGATTCCTGAAATCATAAAATGTGATACGGCTGTGGAGGAGGACACGTCCAAACATTTCGGTGAATCGTCATTTCAGGTTTCAGCAGTAGAGGGCTGAGAAACTCAACAATAGGGATCGTGAAATTGCAAGACCCGAAGTCCCAAATTAGCGAAGGGCATGATGCTATTGTGGTCAAGGAGGTTTGGGTTGGCGCCTGGTGTTTTCTCACGCAGTCTCAATTCATAAGAACCTGTGGATACGCCGTGAGTGTATGAGATATTCCCCGAGGGGAAATCGAAGAGTCAATTTGACCCAGGGGCAGATTTAGAAAGATCCTGCATGGACATTGGTCTGAGGGTTTGGGGTCTACACTACCATGTAATGTATGGATGCCACATGGAAACTTTTCATTGGTCCACAAGTCGGCCGAAAAAGTCCAAAAAATGAGTGACACGGGGAAGCCTCTCATGTTGCCATGTCATCATGTTGACTTCATCATGACATGTGTTTTCCTCTGTGCTTGCCACATATGTTTTATAGATGATGAAATCATTTGTACTGATGTTGACATCAGTATTACAGATGATGACTCATCCTTGCTGACTGGGCTAGGTTGAACAAACATTTGACCATGAATATTTTTTGATCTGTAACTCTGTTTGATGATTTGTTCGCATCGTTAGAAATATCACGATGTGCTCTTCACAATCATGCCATTTTCACTAAGTTTTGGGAACTTTGAATTTTTTCCCTTTATCTGCCTGTTGAAGCCTTTATGAGAGTCCTGAGTTGCCTCTATGCGTTCTGAGTTGTTCTTAGCCTTCTCTGGATCCTTTTTGTATCATATTGTAAATAGCATACTCACTTTTCTAGGATTTCGAGCCATCTATCCCTTATTGTCAATGATGATATTTACATAGAACATGAGGATTTCAATTTTTGTTAAAAAAGGTATTAAGAAGTAATAAATCAATGTAGAAACAGGATCATTGCTTTATCCAATAGAATTAAGTGTAAATTGATTCAACGGAAATTTTGTAAATTTTGTACCATGGGATCATAAGTGTACCCTTATGAATTGGATATGGAAGAGATTTTGAAAGATTTTCAAGTTGAGGAAGAGGAAGGAAATGTTTGGTGGATGTCTAACAAGATAAACAACTTTTGAGGTGTTTTTTTTTATGTTAGAAATTTCAATGTTTCAATCATTCCCAATTTGTAGGTTTCATGTTGGAATTAGTCAATGTCTTTGGTTTTAAGTTGGAATTTCTTAATGTCTTTCATTAAATATTGAGTGGTTGGGAAAGGATTATTGAAGTAGATTTTAATCTGATGTTTTGAAAATAGAATAATAAAATATGACATCCTTGATATCATTTTCAATAATTTTATCAATTTAAATTCTTAGTCAACATATCCAAGAAAGGTCTATTTTATGAAAGAATTGTTTGAGACAAGCGAAAAATTCTTGCCAGAGTAGATGAACAATTTTTGGGAATGTGATTATCATTCACAAAAAATTCAAGGTTGATTCCTTTATTCTTAGAGGAGTAATATAATATCACTAGTCAATCCTTCTATCACTTTGCAAAATCTTCCAACTATCAAATGTTCATTTTAGATATGACAAAATATTGATGCTATGTCCCCATTGCTGGAAGAATATTCAAAATTGGTGAGATGAAGGGAACAAATATATGGCACCAAAATGTATATATTTAAGTGAAAGATGGAATTTGTGATTGAGATAGGTTGAAAAAGGTGAATAATGAATCCTTCAATTTTATTTTCGAATGTAGAGAAATTTTAGATAGAAAAAAGAGAAAATATAGGGAAAGATTATATAAGTTGATCTAAAGCATGATTTGACAATAAAAGAAAACCAACTCCTACATGGAATTGAAGAACATGAAATATAGAAAAAAATACATCTTTCCCAAAAGTATAGAGTATGCTGGTTGAAAAAGAAGAACATGAAATTAGGAAAAAAATACATCTTTCCCAAAAGTAAAGAGTATGCTCATTGAAAATTTTGTAAAAAGCACAAGTTTCTTCCATAATAGTATTGTCAAAACATAAATAGAAACAAAATTTCAAAGTGAAAGAATGAAAGAGGAAAATACTCTCACATCAGATCAATAGAAAAAAATTCCAATTTGAAGTATTTCCAACCTCTATTATTTGACCACATTGTCGACTTAGACACAAGTTGTTGTGTGTAACATACCCCAAATTTCACAAAAATTAAAAAAAATTGATTAGGGGAAAACACTATAAATTGTCCTATCTATCGTGACATATGAAATACTCTTTATAAATTTACATCACTATTTATGTGCTTACTGCTACTATCCATGAAAACATACCATAGTCATCTCCCTTGTTTACTTGAGATATAGCCTTCTTGCTACTACATTCAAGTTTCTTACTATGATTATTGTTATAAAGTTTGACTACAAAACAAAGTTGGGTTTTCGTCGAACCCATACTAACCTTACTAAAAAATTATGGCAATATCCCTTCCCATTAACATAACCTATGCCATGCATGAATATCCATATTATATAGGTTGCCCATATAATCTATGCTATGCATAAACAATCCATAATATATAGAACACTCATATAAAATATGTTATGCATAAACAATCCAAATTATATAGGTTAAGACTTGGATTAAGGCTATGGATAAACTATGTTTACCATTGTAGATTATAGTCTACGCGCTAGGGTAAAACCACCCCTACTAAGCACATTGCATAGTGGTAAGTTAGAGTAACATACAACATATTGTATAGTCTAAGTATGAATTTATACCAGTGGTCAGTTATTATCGATCCCGCATTGGGTTACTTGTCCATTCAGCACCTTGGCCAACGTTTGTTCTTGGTATTAAAGCTAGGGCACATCCATTAATGGTGGACTGACCATCCTATTACTCTCTAGGCCTGTCACTGTTTGAACCACCCATTGCGGCTTTGACACCTTGATCAACCCACATGGAAATGGTGGGGTGGTGTACCCGACGTTCCTCCCATCACTGAGAAGTTCGAGGTTCCATTACTCTTTCGTAACTAAATTATCTCTTGGGTCTCGTTTTTCTTGGTCATTTATTTGTTTACCCTCACATCTAGCCTTGGCATTTGAAACTGTTACGATAATCGGCTCTATTATGGCCTTAAGCCTTGTTGCGATGTTCAGATTTATCATGGAATTCATCTCTGTGAAGGATCTCCACAGGCACAGTGAGTACTATATACCCTCCTTCGACACTTTTTTAAAGGGTTTAGTCTATTGTTTAGGGTCATTTCCTTACCATTTTTATCTGACCATTAGTCTCTTTGCAAATATAGTATGCATCTTGTGGGCTTATCTCCTGTATCTAAACAACTTAGATTTATCTATGGAATACTTCCTCTGTCTAGGTATCGTGTTTCTATGTGGCATAAGTCTCGGTATCATATATTGCATTCTCTATTGAATACATCCCCATATTGGTATCGTGCTTCTCCGTAGCATAGTTTTTGGGACATATACTACATTCTCTGTGGAATACCTCCCATATACGTATCATGCTTCCCTGTAGCATAGTTTTTGTGACATATATTGCATTCTCTATGGAATACCTCTCGTATATGTATCATGCTTCTTTGTAGCATAGTTTTGGTAAAATATATTGTCTTCTCTGTGAATACCTCCTCCGTCTGTGTATCGTGCTTCTCTGTGGCATAGTTTTTTTGTAACATATACTTCATTTATCTGTGGAATAATTCCTCGTATATGTAGCATCCTTTATGTAGAATAGTTTTGGTAAGAAATATTGCATTCTTTGTGAATACTTCCTCTGTATAAGTTATTGGTAATATATATTGTGTTCTCTATGGAAACATTTTTGAGTATAGAAGAAAGTCTTTGTGGGTCAACATATATATAAATATCAATTCACAACATTCATTCTCTTTGAAATGCTTCCTCTGTCTTTGTATCATGCTTCTCCGAAGTGTAAGTTATTGGTAAAATGCATCGCGTTCTCTGAACCCTTTTCTTAGGTGGATTTGGTCGGCACAGGGTGAGATAGACCTATAGCCTTATCTTGAGCTAAGGTTCTAAGAGGCATCATGGATCATGAGCCCTAGGTGAGGTTGATAAAGAATGTAGTCAAATGTTTTTCCGAAAATTCTTCGGACCTAGTTGTAGTCCACAAAGACTTCCTGCATTAGCTTTAGTATGTTTATTTCTCATTCAAATTCATCTTAAATCAAAATCACTATTGCTCCAACCCAATACCCATGGATATATTACCAATGTTTAAAGGTTCATGTCTTACCTCTGTAACATTTCTCCAGATACGTATTTCCTTAACATCCTGCTATTACGTGCACCTAATGTGACTTATTCTTTGAGGACACTTGCATGCAATTGATCTGGTTTATTATAAGATTGAGTGCTTCACTTATGGATTCTGATGATGAGACTGTGGATTATGATGTTATGATATGTTATTTATGTATAGACAGGTGTTATTGACTAGTTTCTCCTGAGGGTGCAGGACTCTTGACATATTGTGGATGTTGATGGCATCGGTGTACCTCCTTGGACTCCAGATCGAGTCAGGAAGTGGACTGTATATGTTTTGGGTATTTATGTTTATGTGTATGTGACATGTATTCGGGTGTATCATGATGATGTTTATGGATAGCTGACATGTTTTCGTTGATGGATAAAGGATGATGATTTATTGCTAATAAGACTCACATTAGGAGTAAAGGGGTCAAGCACGACAACCAGAGAGATTGAGGGAGAGGTGTGGAAACAACCCTACCATAGCCTACTAGCACTCCCTCTATGGCTCCAACTGTAGGTTAACAATTTCCTAGTCTGAGAGATCCACAATGTCGGGAGGGAAAACTAAGATAATCGCTCATGAATATTCTAAGGGGCGGGAAATAAGGCAGGTTCATTATTCCTTAGAGTCCCTTAGTCTCCCACAAGGTCACCTAATAGAGTATTAACTCCAAGGGTTGGACCTCTACCAAAATCAGTCAAAAGGTGAGTGGCACCCTTGGAGAAGGTAGTGCGTCCTGAAGGGAATGTCATGATTTTTAACACTGGTGAGTCAATGAACCTAGGTACCAATAAAACGATATCTTATTTTGACTTGGTCAGCCTTAAAATAAATGGTTTATGAGTAAAGTTTAAAAATATAAAATTTCCTTTAAAAACAATTTTGCTAAGCCTGATTGAAATTAGAGCATAGGTATAAATGGGGTATAAGGAATAAAAAACGAAAAACTATTAATCAATTAATAAAAGGGCAATGAAGAAAAATCAAATTTAAAATTTAAAGGAGAAACAATTTATCAAAAATTTAATTGTTGGTTATGTGCAAAAACTTGCTAATTTAGAACTTGGATAAAAAGGGAAAATTAAATGCAAAAGGAATGTGGAATATAGAAGGGAATCTAGTCTAGAGAAATTTCCAAATTAGAACTCAACTAAGTATTAAGAAAAACTTAATTCATTAAGGGAACGCTAGGGAATAAAGGGACATAAATGAGTGTTTTTAGGAACGCTTTTAGGTGGGTGAGGGAAATTGACAATTTAATTTAATTAATAAAGTGAATTGTTGGTGCAACTAAAGGATTGGGTGACAAGTGTACAGGGGAGAGTATTTTTTAATAAAAATAAATTAATGTGCATTTTGGCAAGGGGAACTAAGAGAACTCTATAAAAGAAATGGTGGAGGGGGAGAATGGATCACGACTAGTATGCATAAGTTTATGCTGCCAAATTTTTCTCTTGACTGATTTTTCTTGTGCGAGTTGGGATACCCAGCTCGGATAGAGAGTGGTAGCTCGACCTGGCGAGGCGAGCTGGGAGCTAGCTTTCTCTGGTTTGTGTGCATGTCACCTTTGTGGCTCAGGGGGCTCAGGGGGAAGAAGAATACCCCTAGCATTGGCTAGGAGGTATCAGTGAGGTATCAACGATTAGAAAGAAATATCGAGGAGTATCGCCAACAACTGAAGAACAATAGCAAGTCGTCAGCCAGGTTACAGTACACATTTTTCTTAAGTTTCACTTGTAAATTAATTATAATTGTACATAGATTTATTGTTGATAGATTTGTAATGGTTGTATGATATTGTTGGGCATAGTTTCCCTCTTAGTTTTTGTTGTGTCTTTACTTGTTTTATTAATGAGAATAAACTCTTTGTGTGAGCAAGAAAAAAAACTAGCATAGGGGCATGTCTCCTCTGTGTTTTTGATGTTCCTTCCTTGTTTATTTTAATGTGATTAAACTCTATGTGTGAGCAAGGAAAATGCCCAGCATAGGGACATGTTTCCTCTGCATTTTTGCTATGTCTTTCCTTGTTTATTTTGATGTGAAAAACCTTTGTGTGTGAGCAAGAAAAATGCCCAGCATAGGGGAATGTCTTCTCTGCATTTTTGTTGTGTCTACCTTGTTTATTTTGATGTGATTAAACTCTATGTGTGAGAAAGGAAAACACCCAACATAGGGGCATGTTTCCTCTTTGCTTTTTCTATATCTTTCCTTGTTTATTTTGATGTGAAAAACTTTTCATGTGAGAAAGAAAAACACCCAACATAGGGGCATGTCTCCTCTACTTTTTTGATGTGTCTTCCTTGTTTATTTCGATGTGATTAAACTTTGCGTGTGAGAAAGGAAAATTCCCAGTATAGGGGCATGTTGCCTCTACGTTGTTTTTGTGACTTTCCTTGTTTATTTGATGTGAAAAAAACACTCTGCATGGGAGAAAAATTAACGCTCAACATAGGGGTATGTTGCCTCTGCGTTTTTGTTGTGTCCTTCTGTGACACCCCAGGTTTTGAACCCCCATTTTAAATAATGTATTGTTACAATGGTGAGAGGACAGAGTGCCAAAACAATTATTAAAAGGCCAGTGTGCCCAAGAAATGTAATTGTTTTGTCCTTATTAATAGTAAATACATTGTCGGTTGCTAAACGGACAAGGACTAGAGTTATAGGGGGATATGATTCCACAAGAGAGGGGGCCTGAGGGGATAAATGTTATTTCCTATTCTTAATTACCCCTTTTGTATAAGGGAGTAGATCAATTACGTGATCTTCTTGGGGAAGGCAAGATTTTTTATGATTCCCCACGAAATACTTAAACCCACCCCTAATCCATTGGGGGGTTGGTTGATTGCTTGTTCACTCATTTTTCTAGTTCGATCCTTCATTTTCTTATTTCTCTCATTCACTTGCTTAATTATTCATGTGTTCATTCACTTTCTCACTCATTCATTCATATTGTCCTTACCTATCACTCATTGATCCATCCTCATCCACGTCCTGTCTTGGGAAAGGGAAATGAATTGTCGAAGAGTAGCCATGGTATTGTTGGTTGTAGTGGTCATTGGTGTAATCCAGCCATGACTTGAGGCCTACATCTATGAGATGCATTGGAATGTGTCCATCTTTGTTCACATCTGCGAGTCCTAAGAGTTTTAGCATGGAGATTTTGGACTAGTTGTGTTGGAGCCCTGGAAGGAGAAGGACTGCTTGAGGGACTACATGGCAGAGAAGGGTGGTGGTCCATTCTCTTGGGTGGTGCAAGCTGGGTAGAAGAGAGATGGGTACTTGGATTGTTGTGAGTGTTGGGATGTGTCACTTGCCTGATTGGGCTATGTGTTTGCTTCTGGTATTTTTCCACATAGCAAAATATCGTGCAATCCGTAGACTGGGAACTCTAGAGGAAAATGATGCGACAATTTTCATTAGTTTGAGAACTCCCGAAGGCTTGAAGGATGGAGTACATATCAATCGTTGATCCCAAAAGACACGTGGCAGTAGATCATCGACTTCGGGTGAAAGCACTCTAGGAGAAAGTGAAGGCGAAGAGTTTGAAAATCCTGAAGCTCAAAGAGCTGAAGTGATTAACAGTCGTTGATATGTGAGAGACACGCGTCAACGAATCGTTGACTTCGGGTGAAAGCACTCTGGGAGAAAGTGAAGGTGTAGATTTTTAAACTACCGAAGCCCGAAGAGCTGAAGTGATTCATAGCCTTCGATCTATGGGAAGACATGCGTCGACTGATTGTGAACTATGGGTGGAATAACGTGGGGGAAGTTGAGACTTCCAAAGGTGGAAGTCCCAAAATGAACTAGATTCGTTGATTTGAGGTGGATGCATGGCGCCTGATCTAGAACTTCGGGTATGGATTACTGTAGGGGAAATCAGAGGTCGAAAGTGCAGAACTCCTGAAGTGCAGAGTCCCAAAGTGGATCTTGATCCTTGATCATTAATAAGGACGAGGACCATTGATCTAGTCCTAACTAAAGGTTCTGAAGTTGTAAAGTGACAAGAAGGATTTGGCTGCAATTTTGAGCAGTGGGCACCTGGGGAAGTGGTTTGAAGGGAGTACCTGTGCAGAATTAAATTATGTATTGGCTAAGGGATAACATGGTAGTGTTATATAGTGCAGATTTATATATATATGTTCTTCATGAATTGAGAAGAAAAAGGACCTATAACATGGTTTTCAAAAAAAAAATTATCATATGCATAATTCTAACAAAATGGTAACTTGCACATTTTGTAGAATTAAGGGGTTTAAACACGTTATCTCAGAATGTGTATTGAAGAAATGGAATAAGGCATGGGAGCCTCTATCCATGATAAGGAGGCTGAAGGCTAGAATACCAAAGTTGGTAATGCAGAGAGAGAGTCCAATGGATGCAAGGGAAGAGGAGAGAAGGAAACATTAATAAAAATTGTAAGAATCCTGGAAATAGAAGTGAACAACTACAAAGAAGAAAATGAGAGATTGATGAGAGAGAAAAGTCAGATAAATGCTTGAGTGTTGCAGAGCTTAAATCAGTTGCAGAGGCAAGTGAAGAAAGGATCAAGCTCAAAAGAAGAGGAGGAAGGCAGGTTTCATGAAAGAAGAGAGGATCATGGAAGAGATGGTTATTCAACAAGTGGCAGAAGAAATCATAGACACCACTCACCTCCTTATTCAAGAAGAAATTTTTATGCATCGGAATATTCCATAAGCAGTCTAGAGGTGTGTCATGTTAGGCACCAGATAAGGAGACATGAAGTAGAGAGTTTTCAAGGAGATTTGAGGAATCTTAAGCCACCCTCCTTCGATGGTGAAAATGAAAAGGAAGATGATGTCAAAGCATGGTTTATTAGACTAATGAGGTATTTTCAATTTCATAACTATTCACCAAACCTGGAAGCATGGATTTCCACCTACCATTTACACGGTAAAGCTACAATGTGGTGGGATCAACTGAAGCAAGTTGAACATATTAATGAGAAAAGGATCACCTGGAATCAGTTCAAGAAGTACTTTCATAAGGAGTACCTCTCAAAGAATTTATATGACAAGAAAATGGAAGAGTTATTTGAACTCGGGCTAGGAAGCATGACTATGGAAGAATATGAGAAGAAGTTATTGGGATTATTGAAATATGTTGGGTTTATAAACGATGAAAAGGTAAATATATAGAGATTTTTGAGTGGACTACCAGCCGTTTATAGAGAAAATATTAGGTATGATGAGCCCAAGACCTTGATTGAGGCCATCATGAAGGATAAATACATGTATGAGCAAAGCCAGGGAAGAGAATCCCTGTAGAAATATTGGAAGGATAGGAAGAAGGAGAAGCCCGATCAATGGAGAAAAGGATTCAAACCTCCCTTCAGTAGGAATGAGCCTAATAGAAATCATCAAGAGCAGTATTCTAAGGGTGAATCCAAGAAAGAAGAATCCTTGGGAAAAATGGGAAGACCACCTATCCAATGTTGGGGATGCAAGGAATATAACATGTGCAAGGACTTCCCACACAAAAAGGATAGAGTAAAGACTATGCACAACATTCAAGAGGCTACAATAGTCGAAGATATGGGAAGAATCTATGCAACTTTAGATGATCGACAAGAAGAGTACCAGTCCAATATGATCGAGGTGGAAGGTAAGATCATAAATCAAATTGTTGTTATTTTAATTGATTCAAGAGAAAGTCATTGTTACATTGACCCTAAAATAGTGAATAGATTACATTTAACTAGCCACTAGAACCAAAAGGAGAATCCATGATATGGTCACAGGATTTTCCATAATTCTTAATGGTGTGAATACAAATGCTAATCTAAATATCATACCATTGGTATATTATGATATTCTAATTGGAATGGATTGGTTGGACAAGCATCATGTTTTCCTATATTTTCATAGCAATACATTTACCTGTCTTAATGAAGATGGAAAATAGAGCACTCTAAAAGGAGTTCCAAGACCCATATCTATAAGGGATATTTTAGCCTTACAGCTCAAGATATTTTTTAGAAAAGAATGTCAATTGTATGCAACCCATGTGGAGGAGCCAAGAAATACAAAGGGGCCAAGCCTCCAATATTGTTTGTTACTACAGAAATTTGAAGATGTATTCCAAGAAATACAATGGTTTCCACCAAGAAGGGAGATACATTTCTCAATTAATTTAGTGTCAGGAGTTTCCCCAGTGTAAAAAACACCTTACAGAATGAGCACACTAGACTTAAAAGAATTACAAATGCAGTTGGAGGAATTGTTGAGGAAAGGGTACATATGTCCAAGTGTTTCACCTTGGGTAGAACGAATACATTTTGTCAAAAAGAAGGATGGAACCTTGAGGTTGTGTATTGACTTTCGACAACTAAATAAGTATACTATAAAGAACAAGTATCATCTACCCATAATTGATGACCTCTTTAATTAGCTAAGAGGAGAAAAGATATTTTTGAAGATTGACCTGAGGTCAGTATACCGTCAGGTAAGAATCAAGGAAGAAGACATTCATAAGACAACCTTTAGGACCAGGTATGGGCATTATGAATTTTTAGTGGTGCCATTTGGATTGACCATTGACCCAGTTGTCTTTATGTTCTTAATGAATGGCATATTCAGAAATTATTTGGATAAGTTTTTCATAGTGTTCTTGCATGACATACTTATCTATTCTAATTCTGAAGAGGAGCATGAACATCTCCTAAGACTGGTATTGCAAGTGTTGAGAGAACGTCAATTGTATGCCAAGCCGAGTAAGTGTTCTTTTTATCAAAATTAGATCCATTACTTGGGACACATTATTTCATAGCAGGTCATAGGAGTAGATCCGGAGAAGATTGAAGCCATTAGAGGATGGCCAACACCCAGAAATGTGTCAGAGGTAAGATATTTTATGGTATTATTTGGTTACTACAGAAGGTTAATAGTAGGGTTATCTAAGATTGTTCATCTCATCACTTTTTTGCAAAAGAAGGGAACTAAATTTGAATGGACACCTAAGTAAGAAGAGAATTTTAATATGTTGAAGGAATTAATTACTAGTGCACCTATGTTAAATATTTATGACCCAAATGAAAGTTTTGTAGTATGTACAGATGCATGTAAGGAAGGAATTGAGGGAGTCCTCATGAAAAATGGACATGTCATTGGTTATGAGTCCCGAAAGCTTAAGGAACATGAGAGGAACTATGCCACACATGACTTGGAGCTTCCTTCCATTGTCCACGCCTTGAGGATGTGGAAGCATTATCTCATGGGGAAGATATATGAATTAAGAACAGACCACATTGGCCTAAAGTATCTTTTTGAACATCCAACCTTGAATTAGAGGCAAACAAGATGGATGGAATTTTTAAGTGAATATGACCTCGATATCAAGCATATCAAAGGAAAATATAATAAATTTGTTGATGAACTTAGTAGAAGAGTGCATATCATGCATGATACTGTTGTCGGTATGCATTAGTCAGACTTGAAGAGGAGAATTTTAGATGATCTTGTTACAGATCATCATTACCTACAGGTAAAGGAAAGATTACAGGAAGGAGATGTACAACATAAATTAAAGGAGTATGAGATAAAGGAAGATGGATTACTTATGCATAAGAATAGAATATATGTTCCTAGTTCCAGAGAACTGGGGAATTTAGTATTGAAGGAAATGAATGATATTCCTTATGTTGGACATCTCGGTTACCAAAAAACAATTACAACAGTAAGAAGAAAATTCTTTTGGTCAGGAATGAAGAAGGATGTTTCTGATTATAGTGCTCAATATATGGAACGTCAGAAGGTGAAGGTTGAGCATAGGCACCTAGCAGGTTTGCTGCAGCCATTACCAATCCCAGATAAGAAATGGGAAGTGATAACCATTGATTTCATAACTAAATTAACCAGGACAACAAGGAAACATGATTCAATCATGGTGGCAATTGACAAAGTAACAAAGGCTGCTTATTTTTTTCCTATAAAAACAACACATACAACAACTAATATTGCATAAATCTACATGAGGGAGATTTCTAGGTTCCATGGGATACCTATGCCAATTGTCTAGGACAAAGATACAAATTTTACCTCCAATTTAAGGAGGGGATTGTTTAAAGGATTTCATACAAATATAAACTTTATCACAACATACCATCCCCAATCAGATGGACAAACAGAGAGGGTCAACCGAGTAATTGAAGATCTGTTGAGAATGTATGTGATGGATAAGCCAAATAAGTGGGAAGATTACTTACACTTGTTTTAGTTTGCATATGATAATGGATATCAAGATTCATTGAGAATGAGCCCATTTGAAGCCTTGTATGGTAGGAAATGCAATACTCCAGTGAGTTAGGACAACCCAACAAATAGAGTGGTACTTGGGCCAGAATTGCTTAAGGATATGGAAGACCAGATGGTTAAGGTGAAGTAGAATTTGGAGGCAGCTCATGATAGAAAAAAAGTTTATGCAGATACGAACAAGAAAGCTATAGAATTTAAAGTAGGGGATCATTTATTTTTGAAAGTGAATCCCAAGAAAAGATCATTGAAATTCGGTAGTTGTACAAAGATTGTCGACAGATTTTGTGGTCCATTTAAAATATTGGACAGAATAGGGCCAGTTGCATACATGCTTGCATTATCTGCTTCCATGAATGTGCATAATGTATTTCATGTCTCTTTACTAAATAAATATGTACATGATCCTAACCATGTTATTGATTGGCATATGATTCAGGTAGAGACAAAGGGAGACTTTCCAGTCTAGCCAGTGTGGGTATTGGACAGAAAGGTCAAATGTTCTAGAATTGAGTTATAGAGCTTGTAAAAGTTCAATGTACCTACTACGGTCCTAAAGATGCTACCTGGGAGCACGAAGATGCCATGAGGGAAGAGTACCTGTAGCTTTTTGAATAAATTTTGAGATTTTGATCTCTATTTTGTATATGCACTTAGGACAGTGCCAAAATAAGGGGGAGGGGATGTAACACCCCGAGTGTTGAACCCCCATTTTAAATAATGTATTGATACAATGATGAGAGGCCAAAGTGCCCAAATAATTATTAAAAGGCCAGTGTGCCCATGAAATGTAATGCTTTGATCATTATTAATAATAAATACAACATTGGTTGCTAGACGAATAAGGACTAGAGTTATAGGGGGATATGATTCCACAAGAGAGGGGGCATGAGGGGATAAATGTTATATCCTATTATTAATCACCCCTTTTTTCTAAGGGAGTGGATTAGTTACGCGATCTTCTTGGGAAAGGCCATGAGGTTCTTGATTCCCCACAAAATACTTAAACCTGCCCCTTGTCCATTGGGGTGTTGGCTGATTCCTCATTCACTCATTTTTCTCGTTCGATCCTTCATTCGCTTATTTCTCTCGTTCACTTTCTCACATGTTCATGTGTTCATTAAATTTCTCACTTGTTCATTCATCCCATCCTTACCTATCACTCATTGATCCATCCACATCCGCATCTTGGCTTGGGAAAGGTAAACAAATTGTCGAAGAGTAGCCCTCGTATTGTTGTTTGTAGTGGTCGTTGGTGTAATCTAGACATGACTTGAGGCCTGCATGTCTGATATGCATTGGCTTCTGTCCATATTAGTTCACAACTGCAAGTCCTGAGAGTTCCAACATGGATATTCTAGACCAGTTGTGTTGAAGCCCTGGAAGGAGAAGGACTGCATGAGGGACTGTGTGGTAGAGAAGGGTGAAGAGCCATTCTCTTGGGTGGTGTAATCTGGGTAGAAGAGATATGGATACTTGGATTGATGTGAGTGCTGGGAAATCATGTTAGAGCTTGAGTGTTGACTAGTTCGGGAAGCCACGTAACACTATGGAACTGTCGTTGTGGATTCATAGCCCTGGCTTAGGGGTGACACTGCTATTGAGATTTGGAGAAGTAGTGTCTACAGTTGGGTGGAACTTCCTTGGTCTACAACCAGTTGGTGTCATCTTTTATAAAGATAAGTGCTCTCTTTTATGGTATTAATTATATGTATATAAATGTATTTCATTGTGTATTTATTTATCCTTTAATTGAATCTTTAGAATATGCATGCTTGATGGTTATTGTTGTGTGTGTTGTTAAATCTTTTCATTTAAGCATCCTTTTTAATTTAAAAAGTATCGGTAAGAAAAGGAAGTCCAAGGGTGGGCTTGAAGGTGGTGTACCCTGACCTATGGGTGGTCAGGGTGTGTTACACCTTCCTTGTTTTTTTAATGTGAATAAACTTTTCGTGTGAGCAAGAAAAATGCCCAACATATGGTCATGTTGCCTCTGCGTTTTTTTTGTGTCTTTCCTTGCTTATTTGATTTGAAGAAACCCTACATGTGAGCAAAAAACGCACGGCATAGGGGCATCCTACCTCTGCATTTTTGTTGTGTATTTCCTTGCTTTATTAATGTTATTATGGAAGCTTATAATAATTTTCCTCATTAATGTAAGCTTGTAATAAATGCTCAGTTTTAAATGTTGCCTTTTATTGAATGTTTAAATGAATGTTTATTTTAATGGTTGCATAATTTTTTATTAATGTTATTATTAATGCTAAAAATAATGTTCATCATTAATGTCTATTTAGTTAAATGTTAAGATGAATGGTTATTATTAATGTTGTATAAGTGTTATTAATGTTTGGTTAATATTAAATGTTTATCATAATGTCCATTATTAAATGTTAGTGTTTATTAATTGTTTATGTCGAAGGGTCATTATTAATGTTGTTTTAGAATTTTTTTATAGAGGAGTGGTTAAGCAAAGCACTTGAGTCTCTTGCAAAAATTGATTGTATGTCATAATGATAGTTAAATATTTTTAGAGATCCTTAGCACCTTGTAATAATTGAAAAGTAAGATCAATTACGAGATTAGATTTCTTTTGTGCCTTGGAATAAAAAGGCTTGGGTACTCTTGCGCAATAGATGATGTGGATGCATGTTCACTTAGACTTAGTTTATTTCTTGCATGCATGAATTTAATGTATTGAATGATGTTTTTAGATGTTTAGTTATTTAGTTTATTTAGTTTGTTCTTGAATGATGGTTTTAAACTTAGTTTATTTCTTGTGCATATGAAAATCTAAGGTACTGAAGGAGGTATTGTATAATGTTCAGATTTTCTTCTTGTGTGCAATGAATAGTCAATGTAATGAATGGTTGTTGGTTATTTACTTCTTTCACTCATGGATTTTTATGATGGTTAGATCTTGGACCCTTGCGCGATAAAATGTAATGAATGTATTTAACTTGCATCGTTGAATTAGCTTGATTGATATTAGATTGCTTTCGTTTAAGGATTCCATACAATGTATGATGGTCAAAGATTTTTGGACTTCTTGCACAATGGATTTTATGTCATGTATGATGGTGTGTAATTTGTTTTTCTTGTGCCTTGGATGATGCTAATGAATAGGTGTTAGGTTGTTGGCGTCATGATCTAAGTTGACGCATAAAAGTTTATGACTTAGTTTACTAATGGGCTTGTCACCATGTTGCGGTATCATTTCCTTATGATTGGATTATTTGTGCACAATGATCAATAAGTGAATACGTTAGAGTGGAAAATGGATCATGTGCCTACCTTGATAATGATGTTGATTATTGTAATTTGATGAATTATTTAATCGTGCGCCTGGAAGTTAAGTAGATGTTTTTTTGCACCTAAAAATTTAATTCAGTAGATTATTGTGCCTCGGCTTATTTTGTTGCTAGATGAATTTAGTATTTTAGTTCTCTTGTTCCATGAAATTTTATGTTACATGTGTTGGTTTATTAGAATTCCTTTGATCCTGGATGATCGTTGATGATGTCATTTAGCTTAGTCGGTTTGGACTTGATTGTGGAGGGTGGGATGTAGACACCTCCTTGTTCCTTAGAACAGTTGCCATCCCTGAGACCTGAAATGGTCAAAATTGATGGGAAACCAGGCTTGAGCATTGCTTATGTCTCCTAGAGTTCGTAAACTTGCAGAGTAGGATGGGCGGGTAGTCATTTTATAATATTTATCTGATGAGTGTTGTCTTAATTTTCTCCAATCTTGATGTGCTAATCTGCTATGCCTTTTATGTTTATGCGTCGCTATCCTTCATTGGCGAATTGATTGCGTTGTTATTTATATCAGTGATGAGTAGCGGATGATGTTTTTAATTTGTGTTGTCGTTCATTTATGATGATGGTTGATTATATGTCATTACTAAATTATGTATGTGTCGATTGCGACGTGATTGATTACGACGATGTGTGGAGAGTAATTCATTCATTATGATTTCTTCGAGTTCTGTTGCTATGACCTTATTGTTGAAATTATTTTCCTAATTCCTTAAAAAAAAATTACCTATTGTACGTCATTTTTTTTTTGTAACGGTCGGGGCCATTACATATGGTATTAGAGAGGGTTCGAACCATGACTTGGGATCATTACGTTTTCCACTGAATATACACTTGATTATAAATTGTTGATAATTAAATTGATCTATATTCATGTAGGTAATCATGGTTAGAGGACGTCATGGAGGTAGATGAAAAGGTGTTAGGGGAGGAGGCATGACACCTCTAGTAGCATCCATGCCATAGGGTTATAACCCCCAAGGAGAAGAACAAGTCATCGAATAAGAACAAATAGTTGTGGGGGATGTGGTTGGGTTTATGAGGTCCTTCTAGAGGATGTCATAGGCCCTGGTTAGCCATCTAGATAGATATGCATCCAGGGCACTGGTACCCCCTGAGCATCCGCCATTGTCCCTAGTCAGCATTGGTAGCATTCACCGATAACTCGAGAAACTCAAGTTTCTCGAGTTCTTAGGTGCCATGGATAACACAGCCACTGAGGTATGGTTGGAGAATATGATGATGTGCTTTGCATTTTGTGACCATACCTCCAACATGAAGGTCTGCATGGTTGTCTTTCAGCTGAAGGGGAGCACTATGATATGGCAGAAGACGCTCCTGTGACAAATGAACATGGTCGTCGAAGACATGTCATGGAAATTGTTCAAGGATTTTTTTAGAGAGAGGTATATGTTGGAGGAATTCATTAAGTGTCAACTCAATGAGTTCAATGCCTTGTGACATGGAGATCATATGGTTTATCTCATTTCATGGATATTCCTTAGTATGCTCCACATATGAACACCAAGAAGCTTAAGGTCAACAAGTTTGTATTTTTCCTTAATGTCAGCATTTGTGTGAAAGTGAGGATTTTAATGACTCAAACATTGCAAAATGTTATCCAGAAGGCCCTCATAGATGAGGAGGAGCTCATCAGCAAGGCTCAGAGTAGGACTTCGGTGAGATGGATGGGATAGGAAACATCTGGTGCACAACAACATTAGACACCATATAGACATCCACTAGGGTATCGAGGAACTCAGAGAGGATCCACATCCACAACACCACAATGACTGATGCCTCAGTAGCAGACTCCTTGCAGAGGACCACAGCACCAAAAATAACATCAACCATAGTAGCAGCAGTTCAGGTCTGATCAACAGAACAAACGAGGGTCAGAGGCTGGTGGGCCATCAGCTTCTACTTCAAGGACCAGGAGTAATGGACCGAAGACCAGATGTTGGACATGTGGAGACCCACATTACCAGTGTGATTGTTCGGTTGAGAGGGCCAGAGAAGCCAAGACAGTCAGACCCCTACAGTAGGAGATTTGTGCAAGGCCCAACTAATTCATGTAGCGGTGAATAACCTCCAAGCCAAGAACCAGTCTATTGTGCTCGAGATGTCAGTTACCATTACTTACTAGACTTTTAGTATTTTGATATATCCAAGTGCTACAAAGAGTTTTATTTATGGTGCAGTGATAAAAATAATTAAGGTAAAAGTAGTCGAACAGGATGTGTTTAGCTACGTAGAAATGGCTTCGGGAGCCAAACAAAAGGTTGGAGGAAATATTACAGGCAATATCCTTAACCTGGGAGAATTTTTCATGAAGTCCAACCTGTATGTCATGATATTAGGATCTTATGACGTCATGATCGGTATGGACTGGTTCGAATTGCATGAGGCAATACTTAATTGTAAGACAAAATGGTTGAGCTTGATTGATAATGAGGGAAAAAGACATGTGATTGTAGGTAGGAACTAGGTAGTTTCCCTAAGGTTCATCTCTTCCCTATAGCTATGAAAGAACATGCACAATGGATGCAAACTATATGTGATCCTTGCATTGAACTAAAAGTGTGTGGCAGAAGGACTAGAAAACCTTCTGGTAGTACGAGAATTTGCAGATGTAGTTCCAGAGGAATTACCATGGTTACCGCCTGAGAGGGAATTGGAATTTACCATCCACCTAAAACCTGTTATTGAACTAATAGAAAGAACTCGTTCTCAAATGTTGACCCATGAGTTACAGGAGTTGAAAATGCAACTAAAGGAGTTCTTGGAATTAGGACTTATATGTCCAAGTGTGTCACTGTGGGGTGTGCCTGTTATTTTCATATTGAAGAAGGATGGGTCGTGGAGGCTCTACATTGACTACCGTCAAATGAAAAAGGAAACAATCAAGCAACAGTATCCGTTGCCAATAATAGATGATATGTTTGATCAAATGAAAGGCACAACGATGTTTTTGAAGATCGGCTTGAGATTAGGGTATCACTAGTTATGGATTAAAGAGGAAGAAATTCCTAAGACCACTTTCAAGATGAGGTTTGGACATTAAGAGTTTACAGTTTTACCGTTTGGACTTACAAACACCCCAGGGATATTCATGATCTTGATGAATGGGGTGTTCTATGAATACTTGGACAATTTTTTTCAAGTATTCATTGACGATATTTTGATTTTGATATATTCTCAGACAATGGAAGAACATGATGAACATTTGTGCTTGGTGCTACAATGTCTACATGAGAACAAATTGTTTGGGAAACTATCTAAATTATCTTTTTATCAATCTAAGATTCATTATTTAGGGAATGTTATTTTCAGCGAAGGTATCATTGTGGATCCAATGAAAGTAGGGGATATTATGGAATGGAATGTGTCTACCAATGTTCTAGAAGTGTGTATATTCATGGATTTCGCTGGATATTATCGACGGTTTGTCGAGGATTTTTTGAAGATAGCAAATCTGATTTGGGAATTGCAGAAGAAGAACAAGAAGTTTGTATGGACCAAGAAATGTGCGGAAGTGTTTCAATCGATCAAGGAGTTTTCAAATAAAAATCTAATACTGAAAGTACCTAACATTGTCAAGGACTTCTTGGTATGCACTAACGCATCCATGGAAGGCTTAGATGGAGTCTTGATGCAAGATGATCAAGTGATCGCTTACGTATCAAGAAATTTAAGAAAGCATGAGGAGAACTACACGACACACGACTTGGAGTTATTATCCATTGTGTATTCCCTGAGAGCTTGGAGACACTACTTGATTGGACAAAAATACGATCTAAAAAACAACCATTGCAGTTTATAGCACATTTTTATGCAAAGTGACTTGAGCATGCGACAAAGGCATTGGTAGGAACTCTTTAGCAAGTACGATTTTGATATTACCTGCATAAAAGGAACAATGAACAGAGTGGTTGATGCCTTGATTCAAAGACCATGCATATTTTTAGTAATAACTCTTCAGACGAATCTACTTGAAAAGATTCTAAATTTACAACGTGACAATGACTAGTATAAGGAGGTTAAGGAATTTATCGATCAAAACACCATGCTGGTACAAAAAATTAAGGGATTCAATGTGGACAATGATGGACTAATGAGATGTAATAACTGGATTTATGTACCACCCAACAATGAGTTAATAATTTTGATTTTAAATGAAGCTCATAAAGCAGTGTACATGGCTCATCCAGGAGTCACGAAGATGAGGGAAGACCTTAAACCCTTATTCTTATGGAAAGGAATGAAGGCAGACATAGTCAAATACGTGGAAACATGTCTAGAATGTCAATAAGTGAAGGCTAAACATAAACATCCAGTAGGATTACTACAACCACATGTTATTCTAGAATCAAAATGGGAGGTCATTTCGATGGATTTCATTTCTCGATTGCCGTTAATGGAAAGTAGGCATGACTCAATTTTCGTGGTAGTTGACACTCTCATGAAGAGTTCTCATTTCATCCCTATGCATTTGACGTATCAGGCGCCAGATATAGCTAGAGTTTTTAGCAGTGAGATAGTGAGACTACATGGCGTGCCTAAGAGGATCATATATGATCGATGATCGGTGTTTATAGGACATTTTTGGACTATTTTCCAAGAGGCCTTGGGATCCCAACTTAACTTTAGTACTACATATCACCCAAATACAGATGGGAAGACAGAAAGAAAGAACCAAATATTGGAGGATATGCTTCGTATGTATGTGATGGACCAACAGAAACGCTAGGAAGAGTTCTTGCCACTGGTAGAATTTTCATACAACGATAGTTATCAAAGCACCATTAATATGGCATCATTCAAGTTTCTTTACAGGAGACCATGTCAAATGCCTTTGAGTTGGGATCAACTTGAGAATATGGTCCTGGTAGGACCAAAAGAGATCCAAGAAATGGAGGACAAAATGAATTGATCGAGTCTTCTTGCGACTGAAATCGCACAAGAGTTTGATCAAGTTTGGAAAGGGTGCTAAAATCTCTCCTAGTTTCATGGGACCTTTTGAAGTTGTGGAAAGGAAAGAACCCATGGCCTATCGACTAGCCTTTCTTGATTCTTTGATGCATATGCATGATGGTTTTCATGTATCAATCTTGATACATTATGTTAACAATCCTACACATGTGATTGGAATGAGTTCCTTGCAAGTATCGAATGAGGGTGTGCTCACAGTGGAGCCAATCTACATTCTAGACTATCACATTTGACAACTACGGTGTCAAACATTCGATCAGGTCAAGGTCTAATGGTACAATTATAGTCCACACTAGACTACTTAGGAGGATGGATATGATATGCATCAGCAGTTTCCATTTTTGTTTGATAGCTAGACAATTAGATATTGTTAGATACCTTATTTATGCACTCGTATGTTGTGAAACATTGTGACAAAGTTTAAACAAGAAGGGGTGTATGTAGAATATTTCTCTTGCGAGCACTTGATGTGACTTATTATTTGAGGACACATGTGTGCAAGTGATCCAGTTCATTATATGATTGACTTCTTCACTTATGGATTTTGATGGTGAGATTGTGGATTATGTTGTTATGATATGTTATTTATGTATAGACAGGTGTTATTGACTAGTTTATCTTGATTGTGCATGACTCTTGAAAGATTGAGGAAGTTGATGGCATCGGTGGACCTCCTTGGACTCTGGATCAAGTTAGAGAGTGGATTGTATATGGTTTGGGTATTTTTGTTAATGCTTATGTTACATGTACTCGGGTGTATCATGATGATTTTTATGGATAGATGACATTTTTTGTTGATGGATGTATGATGATTATTTCTTTCTAACCAGAATCACTTTAGGAGTAAAGGGTCCATGCCGGAAAACTAGATATATTAAGGGAGAGGTCTGAAAATATCCCTTCCACAACCTACTATCACTCTCGTCGTGGCTTGCACTGTAGTTTAGCGATTACCTAGTTCGATAGATCCACGATGTCGTGAGGGCAGAATGAGATAGCCTCTCATGAAGATTCTAAGGGGTGTTCAATAAGGCAGGGTGTATATTCCTTAGAGGCCCTTAGTCTCCCACAAGGTCACCTAACAGAGTATTGACTCCAAGGGTTGGACATCTACCAAAATAAGTCAAAAGGTGAGTGACACCCTTGGAGCATATAGTGCGTCTTGAAGGGCAGGTCGCATAAATGAAAAATGAATAAAGGCAAGTGGCACACTTGGAGCACATAGTGTGTCCTGAAGGGCACATCATGATTTTTAACACTGATGAGTCAATGAACCTAGGTACCTAGAAAACAATATCTTATTTTGACTGGGTCAACCTTTAAATAAATTTTGTATGAGTAAAGTTTAAAAATTATAAAATTTCCCTTAAAAACAATTTTGCTAAGACTCTTATAAATTAGAGAATAGTTGTAAATTGGGTATAAGGACTAAAAATATATATATTAATCAATTAATAAAATGGGGATGAAGAAAAATCAAATTTAAAATTTAAAGGAGAAAGAATTTATCAAAAATTTAATTGTTGGTTATCTACAAAAACTTTCTAGTTTAGAAATTAGAAAAAAAAGGGGAAAATTAAATGAAAACGGAATGTGGAACATAGAAGGGAATCTAGTCTAGAGAACTTTCCAAATTAGAATGTAATGTACCCCAAATTTCCCAAATAAAAAAAAAATAGTTAGGGGACATTAAAGTTCTTTGAATCTCCAACATTGTTTGCAACACAGAGATAATCCATTTAATATATCTTATTCCTTTATTGTATGCATAGCAGTTTTACTTATTTTTCATTATCTCTCTTAAAGGCTGAAGGAGATTTAAACTCCACTTGTCTCTTACTTTTATATTTCATTATAGCATCGTTACTAGATTATGAATCACACACTTATTTGTAATGAAGATATGGTGACCATGATCGTCATAGATATTAGAAAAGTCTACTAAGTCTATGTCAATACATGATATCCACATTAGATCATTTAATACACTATCATTAATCATATATTGTCCACTTCTACATAATATCCTAGCTTCGATAAACAACATAGGCTATAGACTATAGACTATCATATAGACTATCCATAACATTATATTGTTTATCATATATATTGGCATATGGATGCCATAACAATATATTATCATATAGACTATCCATAATAATATATTGTTTATCATAGTGGATAAAAAATATACCTATACATAACATAGTAACCCTACCCAACTATTAACATAGTCTTCTTGTTCTAAGGTTAGTGCTAGGATTAAACATGACTCAACAATTAAGTGGTTCGAAACTGTTTTATGGTGGATGACAGGTCAGGTCTGAGCCTAATCCATGCTAACCTATAGGCATCTACTCCTGGTTTGGTCCATCAAATGTGAAGCCTATCCAGTACCCTCTGGAACTGATACTTTGGCGAAAATGCCCAATGCAAGCTCGCCATTTCCTCAACTTCACATGGTAGAAGTAATTGGTGCATACCAGCCGCTTTTACTCCTCTAGTGAGGACTTATAGGTAGCCTTTGTTCTTCATAGTTTCCCCTTTAGTCTTGTAACAAACATTTATCCTCTGCATTGTATTCGACTGGTGAATTTGGTAACATTCAACTCTGGTGAGAGATGGAAGCAGGCAATGCACCACCGGGGTTCTTTATGCATGAAGGTGAGTAAACATTTTCTCTATGAGAAGTATTCTGTAATTTGTATTCTTTGTCTGGTGTAATTTAAATTATTTGAGAGGTTCAATGTAACAGACCTCGTTTTTCTTTTCTCTGTTTGAGGGTTGAAAATGTATGACAGTTGTGCCTCTATATGCATTTTCCTCTTGGGATTCTATTGTGTTTATGATTCCCTTTGTAAGCTGGGATAAAACATTTAGATTTAACACTCGAGTTTGAGGGTTATTTTTGTTTCCTCTCCGTTGGTTGTCAGTCCTCAAGACCATAGTCGTTGCGGTCCCTTCCCAGTCAAACCGTGGCTTGAATCGTTGTTAAAAAATTAAACCCTCTTGTATTTCTCATTTTTCATTTATTCACCATTTTAACATTGTTATTCTTACACTCTGGAATGCGTCCAGAGATCCCAAAAATTTCTACGTTGGTTGAATTGACTGTTGTTAAACTTTGTACGAAAAATTTGTATTTACATTTTGTACATATATATGGAAATATTAACACTATATAGGAAATTTCGTAATTTGCATTATGTATATGTGTGTGTGTGTGTGTGTGTGTGTGTGTGGAAATATTAACACTCTGTAGGAAATTTCGTAGTTTACATGTTGTGTGTATATATATATATATATATATGGAAATATTAACACTCTGTAGGAATTTTCGTAATTTTTCATTCTGTATATATATATGGCAATAATAATAGTATCTTATTCATCTAGCAACACATTTTTTTGTATCCTCTGGTTGTAAAGAATTTCCTCTTTCATGAAGAATTGTGGTTTGTCCCAAGTGTTAGCACTAGAAGTCACCTCCAGATTGCATTGGAGGTAAGCCCAGTACCCATCATAATTTTAAGTCACGGGTTGGTTTTAAAGAGGTCAAATGGGCACAGACTCAAGATGATATTGTTTTAACTCAAAAAACTGGGCTGGTATGCACATGTAGGTGAGGCCTTAATTAATTTCAGTCAGTAAGTTTGAGTAAGGGTGAATAGAGGGAAGAATTTTGTGAGGAGAGTGTAGAGGTATGTCGTAGACATCAGGTATTCAAGTATCCTAAGGAGGAAAAGATTCAAATACAATATCCTCTTGGATTCAAAACTTCAGGAAACTGGAGAATGTAAATAATAGCACTGCAATCAAACATACATCATAATACAGTAAAAACAATCCATGTGAATCCTTCAATCATGGGCACTTCAGTATCAGAGGAAAATAGGATGAAAAAGAAGTTGACTTTCATTAAACAAGAAGTCTCAGATCAATATACATAACTAGAGAACCAGAGTTCCTCATCAAAAAATTACAATACGAGAGCATTTCTCAACCATCCACCCTAAATAAATATCAAAAATGAGTATATATACTCAGAACTATTGCAACTGCTAGGAGCGTGATCGGACCACTACCTTCAAAGATTTCATTCTTCACCTGCTCTGTCATATTGTGCAGGTTTTCTCATGTTAGATGTGAGCCAGACACAATTATGTGCTTTACAAGAAAAATTTCCCATAAGAAAGATTCGGATTGTTAGTGTGCCTTCATGGCTGCACTCTACAATGCTTTCCATTTATGGGGTGAGACGAGGTCTCAATTTCCGCCCCCAATCTTCAATAACTACCTTCATCGGGATCAGGCCACACCCTAACACTCATGAATTTCTCCAGGCAGTGCCATACGAATTTTTTTTTTAGTCAATCCCAACATCTCAAGGAAAAGAATATCTCCTTATGTGACCAACACAGACAATTTTGGAATCTTGAGCTTAAGATGCTAGCTCCTTCTTCATCACTTCTTCATGCTTGTGACATCGGGCCATGACCTGGCACTTATCCCATATGACTCTTTGGGATTTCTTGGTTTGAGAGATTTCACATTACTTGACTATAGATTCCCCAATGCTCGAATGATGAAATCTCTCCTCTCAAATCGACGGTCGGATCTTCTATGCATCCGACGACCATGATTGCTTCTTTGAAAACTCGAGTCACCAATCATGCACTGGGTGTTTACCTTTCTTCTTGGGCCCACCTCCTACATGACCTCGGGTTGTGACCATGGGTTGTGACTTCGCGACTTCGCATTTCAGGTGTTTGGGACTTCAGCACTTCGGGAACTTGGCACCTTTCTCATTTCAAAACTCCTGAAGTAAAACACTCAGAGTGATAGATATGATGATGCATGGAAGTCTAGATTTGGATGGCCGAGATCTACTTCAGGACTTCAGAGCTTTAGTTCTTTTGAATGTGAATCATGAAGAGCTTCTCGAAGGACAATTCTCAATGTGAGAGATTGGTTTCCATCTATCCCTGTTGATGGATGGTCCAGACTCACTTCAGGACTTCGGGCTTCAGACCTTCAGAATTTTTACACACTTCCTACTTCAAAACTCCATAAGATTATTTTCCTGAACACTTGGATTGGATGCCACATGCTCCCTTCAATATCAATGACTCATCTTGCTTCGAGCTTTGGCTCATTTCATGGCGCTATAATTCATGCAATTCTAAAACTCTGAATACCTAGGGGCTGCTAATCTGATCCTCACAGGGGGTCTCCACTGTCACAAAACTAAGCCTGCCTATTTTTATTTTAATCCCGAAATGAGCTTCTCTTCATGTTGTGCTCGGACACTTCTTGTGCAGACCATGAACATGGACGACCTATTTCCCTTGACATCTATATGTGATAACATTTGGATCCACATGGGATGGCATGCTCCCTGTGATCTGGAAAGAACAAGTAGTTCCACTCGCCTTCTGCATTAGGCTATGGAGTCATTCTCAAAAAAACATCATGTTGAGGATTAAAGGCCAACAAGCACACTATCCTAAAAACAAAAGAAAACACGTGGGCTCCAGAAGGAGCTTATTTATATACAATCCAAGGCTAACTGATTTTTACAAAGAGCTAGGTGAAAACAACTTCCACCATAGCCACCCAAACTATCTGGTAATATAATTCTTATTTTTACTGCAACTGATCCACAAGAGGTAAAGGAAGCATGACAACATAAAAAGAAAACATCTTGGAACACTGACAATACCCCTAAATGATGATAAAATGAAACATTTTGCAGGCTCCAATGATTTTGGAAAACATAGCTCCATATATAACCCCACAGGGTGACAACATTTATAATTAAGAAATCTCAACTGGTAATAAATTACCCCCTGTCCTTCATCATTACTCTCCCATCGTTCGATGATCTCAGAGTGTATAGGTGGGTAGAGGAATGATGCAGGGCGGCTGATCCTAGGTGATATTTTCTCATTTATAGGTTCTAGACAAGAGATAAAGTGCCCATTTTTCTCTCCCTCTTCTTCTTCATGGCTCTCCCAAGGGTCAGAATCATAATCTTCACAAACAAAACCCATGGGAAAGCTTTTCTCTTGGTCTTCTGCAGGCCCAGGATGGTCGATTTCCACACAATGTTTTTCCTTGATGTATAAAGGAAAATGATATGTTGCATGCTCTTGGAAATCCTTCATATCCATCTAAGAATCTGATTCATAGCTGTCATACATGGGCTGGCTTCTCCTCCAGTCATCAAAATATGATGCAGTGATCTATTTCTCTTCATCTGAATACATGACTATTTCTTCATTTAAATCTGAGAAAGTAGGTGCATCAGGGGCATAATATGTTTCCTCTATGGCTATACAATCCTCAGCCTCACCATCATGAGCAGGGTTGCCAAGAACATCTATTCCTAGGACCAAAATATCCTTTGCATCTCCTTCATAAAAGTAGCAAACATGATCTGCCTTCAATTTATCTAACCTTACAGAAAGTGCTTGTACCATCTTTACCAACTCATCCAAGGTATACCCCTCCTCACAGATTTCATCCTCACAGCTTTCATTCGAAACATTCATACCTTGAACAAAGTCTTTATATTCTTCACAACAATTATGACAAATTAACTTAGAATAATAAAAGTTTTGACAATGCCTATTGAAAGATGCATGAAATTCTCCCAGGGAGGTGATGCTAACAAGGGGTAAGGAGTGATACCATTCATGATCATCTCCTACTAATGAGAACATGAACATATTTAATAATACATCCTCATGATGTATCTCCCATTGATGCATTAGTTCATGAAACTCATGGATATTCTCTATAGATTTGTCCTCTTTACGCTCTCTAAATATGGGCAAAAAAACACCCCATTCATCCATAGTAGGAACAACATTAGGAAAACAAGGAACAAAAGAGAAATTAAAAGGAGAAAACCTCTGAGCCAAGATTCTTTCCCTTTTGAACCAGTGGAGTCGTCAATCGATTATTTAATCATGGAGTCTATGGGTGAATGATATGCAGTATGAATGTGTCTAGTATTTGTTCACCATCAAAGACTATATCTGATCGTTGTCAATCTCCTAGGGAACTTTCAAGCTGAGAAATAAGCTGCTAAAAGCCTTCTTGAGAAAATTTCTCTGGGTCAGCTTTAGGTGTGCTAGAGGCATCCACAACTAAAATAGTGGAGTCGACACAATGTAGTCACCAAATGCAAGAGTAATCTTCAATGGTTCTAATATCTGATGCACATTTAGAAACAAAACCTCTTTGTCGTTCTATCCCAAGGAAATGTCTTCAATTTGTTCCCCGGAAACGATGCCAAAAATGTTAGCACTAGAAGTCACCTCCAGATTGCATAGGAGGTAATCCCAGTACCCATCATAGTTTTATGTCACAGGTTGGTTTTAAACAGGTCAAATGGAAACAGACTCAAGATGATATCATTTTAACTCAGAAAACTGGACTGGTATGCACATGCAGGTGAGGTCTTAATTAAATTCAGTCGGTAAGTTGGAGTAAAGGTGAATAGAGGGAAGATTTTTATGAGGAAAGTGTAGAGGTCTATCGTAGACATCATGTCTTCCAACATCTTAAGGAGGAAAAGCTTCAAATACAAGATCCTCTTGGATTCAAAACTTATGTAAACTAAAATATGTAAATAACAACACTGCAATCAAAGTCAAAACAATCCACGTGAATCCCTCAATCATGGAAACTTCAGTATCAGAGGAAAATAGGATGAAAAAGAAGCTGAATTTCATTAAACAAGAAGTATTAGATCAAAATACACAACCAGAGAACCATAGTTCTTCATCAAAAGTTTATAATACAGGAGCGTTGCTCAACCATCCACCCTAACAAAATATCAAAACTGAGTATATATACTCAGAACTGTTGCAACTACCAATAGTGTGATCATAACAATTCCTTCAAAGCCTTCAATCAACGTCTGATCTGTTAGATTGTGCAGGTTTTCTCATGTCAAATGTGAGCCAGGCGTAATTATGTGCTTTACAAGAAAAATTCCCCATAAGGAAGCTTTGGATCATCAACGTGCCTTCATGGTTGCACTCAGCAATGCTTTCCATTTATGGGGTGAGACAAAGTCTCAACTGCCACCCCCAATATTCAATAACTACCTTCATCGATATCAGGACAGGGCCTGACACTCATGTATGTTTCCAGGCAGTGCCATATGAATTTTTTTTTTAGTCAATACGAACGTCTCGAGGCCAAGAAGATCTCCTTCTGTGACCAATACGGGCGCTTTCAGATTCTTGAGCTTTAGGCGCTAGCTCCTTCTTCATCACTTGTCCATGCTTGTGACCTCGGGCCATGACCTAGTTCTTATCCCATATGATGCTTTTAGAATTCATGCTTTAGTGTATTTCACATTACTTGACTACAGATTCCTCGATGCTTGAAAGACAAAATCACTCCTCTCGGATCGACAGTCGGATATGCTATGCATCTAGTGGTCCTGATTTCTTCCTTCAAAACCCGAGTCACCAATCATGCACTGGGTTCTTACCTTTCTTCTTGGGCCCACCTCCTATGAGACCTCAGGCTGTGACCATTGGCCCAATTCCTAGGCGCTTCGCGACTTCACGTTTCAGGTGTTTGGGACTTAGGTTCTTCAAGAACTTAGCGCATTTCTCATTTGAAAACTCCCAAAGTAAAACTCCCATAGTGACAGATCTGATAACGCATGGAAATATGGATTCATATGGCCGAGGTCTACTTTTGGCTTCAGGCCTTTGGGATTTTTCCACTTTTGAATGTGAAACATGAAGAGCTTCTTAGAGGAAAATTCCTGAAGTGGGAGATTGATTGCCGCGTGTCCCTGCTGACGGATGGTCTAGACTTAGTTCGAGACTTTGGGCTTCGACCCTTCAGAATTTTTACACACTTCCTACTTCAAAAATCCCAAAGATTATTTTCTCTAACACTTGGATCAGATGCCACATGCTCCCTTCAAGATCAATGACTCATCTCACTTTGAGCTTTGGCTCATTTAATGGCGCTATACTTCGTGCAATTCTCAAACTATGAATACCCAAGGGTCGCTAATCTGATCCTCATAGGGGATCTCCACCATTGCAAAACTGAGCCCGCCTGTTTGTATTTTAAGCCTGAAATGAACTGCTTTGCATGTTGCGCTCAGATGCTTCCTCTGCAAAGCATGAACTTGGACAACCTGCTTCCCTTGACAACTATATGTGATAACACCGAGGCCACCCTGGAAACATCCTTCGCTTGATCTCTTGTCTGATACAAGTATAATGTTAAGTTGTTTATGAAATTCCTTTCCTATGTCGACCACTCTGCCCTAGCAAGAGAGAGGGTATCCTTGTTTAATCATCTGTTGAATGTATGCAGAATGAAATTCATAGGGTTCGAGCATGTTTTTTCACAGTTAGACTTTAACCTATGGATTTGGTTCTTACTGTAATGCTATTGAATTTTAATGATCTGTCTGTTGTGATTATACTCAAGTCGCATCTTGTGCTCCTCTATGAATTCTTATAAATTAATAATTATTCATTGTGATCGTTACCCCAAATCAGAAATCCCAACTGTATTTTACAGGGATTTAAATGGTAGTTTATGTTTAAATGTTGACTTTTCCACGGTCGAATCCTTCTATTTATTTGGTCCTCTACACAGGATTTGGAGAATTATTATTTGGTCCTCTTACTATCGCTTCCTCTATTTTACAAGTGAGAGGTTCTATGCATAGATATATGAAATTAATAATGTGCCATTTCTGTTTTGCAAGGGTACCAATCATTCATTTGGGTCCACTCCTCCTCCTCCTATATTGTGGAAAGATTGTCTCACAAGGAACAAAAGACGATCTAGAATTTCGTCGGGACTCAAGATAAGTTTTTGCCTTGTCTTATTCTATTGTTTTATTTTCATAGAATTAAAATGATAGCACAGTTTATTAAACCCTCATTTTACTTATTTGTAGGTTGTTCAATTCCATGTAACCAGATGAAGGAAGAGTGTTACCTCAAAAGGTATTTGATTTCCATGTCCTTCCTTGACCGATCTATGCGTGCATTTACTTTGGTTACATACAGATTCTATGTATACTTATTAGAGCTATGTTTACAATACGAGAGGTTGTGGAGTCTTTGGTTTATGGTACTCCAACTGTAATATTTGAACAATGATCGATTGAATACAATCGTTACTTTTTCAAGATAATTTATATTCTACTTAATCACTATATTTATTTGGTAATCACGAATGTATTTGAACTATTATTCTTTCTATCTATTCTTTGCGGTGTTTATGTATATACAGATTTGAATAGAAATTCAAAATATATATAATTCAAAGGCCAATAGGAACATAAAATATTTCTACCATTTATTTATGAATGAGCACACATATATATATATTTATATATAGTTAAATATATATGTACAACAATATTCAATGGCCAATAGGAACATAAAAAATGTTCTTCTATTTCTTTATGTATGAGCACACACACACACACCCTCTCTACCTTCCTTGTTTCCTTTCATCTGGGATCTTAGCATTTTTATTCAATTGCAAAGGGCCAATTTTGGATTACTCCCTCACTGTTTACACTCCATAATACCTGTACAAGCCTAAGGGTATAATTCCTAAAGTCGAGCTTTGCCTACTAGCATCAATCTATCTAAAAGGGTCAGCCTTATATATTTGAAGTTGGATTCAAAGCCTTCCTATTTGTTACCATCCCTTAAGCCTCTTAAAATCCCTCATTCTAAGCCATGGAGACTCCTCAATCGAGGAAGACACACAAAGGTGGCAAGGTGGTCAGGACAGAACCGGTGGACATGCATATTTTTGATACAAAGCCCATGGAAAGAGAGGCCTTTCAAAGAGTAGGGTGCATCTCTTTCTGTTAGAACATGTAGAGAGGTCATCCAGAGGTGGCAAGACAATTTTCATTACAATTTTCTGGCAGGAAAACCAAGGTTGGGGATTTGGAGTTTGAGGTGACTAAAGCCTCTATCTTAGCTGCAACAGGGATTCCCATTATAGGTAAAAAGTGGTTCAAAGCCATGGATTTGAGTTCATCCTATGCAAAAGATCTTTTTAAACCTGAATATCAAGCTAATGATTTGTCCAAAAGTATACCAAGGAGTCAATTGATTGAACAATTTCATAGATTACTGAAGATCATACAGAGATATTTTACTTGTGAAGGGATATTTAACACATTGTACCAGTACCATATAAGGTTGTGGCTACATTTTACTGGTAAGGTTGAAATGAATATTCCCTATTACTTGTTGAGGAGTATAGGCAAGATTTCGTACAGGATACAAGACAAATCTAAAGATGTGGATTCTAGCCTTTTCCACTCTAAATTAATGAGAATGCTAGTCTCTAAGGAATTGGGTAAGAAAGATATTTCATGGGAGCATTTTGTTGTTACCTCTCATTTCAACTTAGATCTAGCACAAACTCCTCAATCACAGAAGGCAAGTCCTTTGTCACCCACTAGTGCTACTAAATAAGGGACTAGTAGGAAGAGAAAGGGCAGAGCCCCAGTTCAAGTTTTAGAGATCAACAAGCAGATCATAAAAGCCAAGGAGGAAGTTTGTCCTTCTCCACATAGATATTTTTCACCACCTCCTCCACCAGGGTTAGAAGACATGCCTTATTCTATCAAAGATACATCCAAGAGAGGGAAGAAGCTTCTCTTTCCCTCTTCTCCTCCAGCAGTCAAAATCAAGGGTAAAATACCTTTCACAAGGTTATCAATTCCTAAGGAGGTTTTCAAAGAGCATTCTTTACTAGAAAACCTTATTCAAAAGAAGAAAGGAAAAAGCATTTAAAATCCTATGGAGGAGAAATCAGAAACCCTTATTCAGAGGAAGAAGAGTAAAGGTATTTTTCAGCATACTGAAGAGAATCAAGAAACCCATGTACAGAAGGGTAAGGGTAAAGGTACTAAAATACCTTTGGAGAGGAAAGATGAAACCTATGAGAAAGGAATTGAGAAGCCTATTGAAGGAAAAGATGAAACCCCTATGCAGAGAAATAAGAATAAAAGTAAATCCATCAAGGAACCTGATGAGGTAGACAAGACACTTCCCATGAAGGAGGAAGAAGAGTCTGAGAAAAAGCCTATTGATACTGTGCATGCCACTATTCCTCCTGATAGTTAGACCTACAAAAGACTTATCAAGCAACTTAGAGATGCAAGAAAATAAATAGCTCATCTTAAAGAAGAAGATAAGGTCCACTTGGCTCAGATGAAAGAGCTCATGGATGGCTACAGTCACACCCTTGACTTGGAAAGGTTTGCAACAAGAAGGGCCCATCCACTTCATAGACAGCTAAAGAATCTCTATAGACAGAACAAAGGCTTTTGAGTCTCAGAACAGGAAGCTAAAGGCAAATCTGAACCACTTTCAAGATAAGGCAGCCCAAAGAAATTTATAGGTGTTGGTTGAAGCTACCATTGAATATGACAAACCATTAACTAAGGAGAGCACAACTACACTAAAGAAGCCTATAAATGCTAAGAGGAAGAAGTTTTTTGTGTCAATTGAAGATCCTCTTTCTACCATAAAGAGTGTGAGGTTAAGTGTCAAAATGAAAAAATAGTTGGTAAAAGGTAAGCTCCATTTTCTAGGATGGTTCCTTTTTGGGGAGGGTTAATTCATATGAAAATATTATCTCTACCATGTATACAGGCTTATAAGCATTTAACTATCTAGGTTTTTAGTTTTTGCTAAGTGCTAACTTCCCCCAGTGGTAAAGGGCACTACCTATTGTATGGTCAAGGAACCTAAGTAAAATGGTTTTGTCATCATGAAAGACCACAAATTGCTCGGCACATGGTCAAGGTTGAAGGCATTGCATTTTTGGCAATGCTACCCAAACCTGCACATAGATGCTACATAAGTGGTGCTCCCTAAAGGCACTATCTAATATTGGGCAGAGAACAGAGTTGGCATATAGGTGCAGCGTAAGTGGCACTACCTAATGTCACTACCGAATATTTCACAGAGGGTAAAGGTTTTCACACAGGCGCAACACAGGGGCACTACCTACAGGCGCTACATTTTCTCCTTGTAGTGCGCTACCCAGATTTGCTACCAAAGGAAGCTGCCAATATACACTAGGGATCTAGGAGGACCAAGCTAACAACTTTTGGATTAATTGTTGATGAAGAGGTATGGAGAAACAACAGCTAGCATCATGAAGACAACCATAATCTTTGAAAGACACATGGAAAACAAGGAGCTGCACACCAAAAGGGAATCAAATTAGTTTGAAATTTAGTTGGATTAGTCACCAACATTTTCCTATTTTATAGCATAGGTGGTTAGATAAGTTATTAGATCAAATAAATGTTTAGAGTTTTTAAAGGGAAGGGGGGCAGCTCATACTTCCAGTTGTTTCCTCCCTTTTGTTATAAATATATAGATCAATTTCTTTAGTAGGTTCGAATGGTTGAGAAAGGCTCCCTTATACTATAATATTTTGATGATGTAACTGTGATCTAGTGATGTACGCGACTTAAGACTTTTTGAGTAATATAAATAAGCTTCTCTTTTAGCTTATTTGTTTCTGATGCTAAATGTTCATGCTTTGAATGATTCACATGAATGATTGTGGTGATGTTATGATGGATGTTTGATCATTATGTTATCATGATGTTTGTTTAGCTTCCTTGGTTTCTCAGTTCAAGAAGATCTTCTGTTAGGAAACTTTCCTCCTTAGGATTTTGTGAACCTGATGTTTACAACAACCCCTACACTTCTCTCATTCAATTCTTCCCTCTATTCATACTTACTCCCAAACTACTGATTGAAGTTAGCCAAGAACTTAATTGTTGGTGCATGCTAGCCCTATTATCTGAGTTAGAACATTATCATTTGAGTCCTTTTCCATTTGACCCTTTAAACACCCTTACATTCACTTACAACTTGATGGGTACTAGGCTTGCCTTCCATGTAATATGAAGGTGACTCCTAGTGCTAACATTCTTGGTGCCGTTGTCAGGGAGCGATTTGAATACTTTTCCCTGGGATTAAACGACACAGTATACTAGTCCTAAAGGTGCATTAGAACTCAGTATCTTGAAGATTGCATCCTGCACCTGTCGACTCCATTGTTTTAGTTTTGGCACCTAAAGGCAGAAATCCAAGATCAAATCCATAGCTACCTTTAGTTCCATATGAGGCTGACCTAGAGAAAATAATCAAGAAGGGAAAATCTTCTCTAAAAAGTTTTTTTGTTGTTGCTACAAGTGTTTCTGGTCGATTGCCTGATCCCACTCTTGATACTCCAGTTGTTTTATCAAGTAAGCTTCCTTTATCTTCTACTGAAGTATCTAAAAAACTTGATTTTGAAGAGTTTCATGTTGAATACTCTTCCTTTGAAACTAAATTGAAAGAAGAAAACATTGACATATTCTCTTTCCCTGATATTGAGAGTTGTTTCAGTCTTGATAGTTTTGAAGATTTCCCTAATTTAGGCTTTTCTACACCTCTTTCTATTAAAAATTTTGCTGGAAAAGAAGTAGGAACTTCACCTCCCTCTCAGACCTTACCATCCTCTTCCAAGATTCAGCCTATTGTTGTGAAGACTGAAACTCCCCGTTCATTCGTTCCTTCTTCTCCTAATCTGCACACAGCCAAGTCTCCTTCTCCTCCTTGTTCACCTAGAGTCCAAAATCAAATGGAAGTTGTTAAACCCCGTGTAAATAGGATGGATGCCATAGTGGCTGCAAGATATGCTCCTCTAGTCTTACCTCAGCCAGTGAATGCTCTTCCCCCTAGAGATTATTTGAAATACATGCCCAAGTTTACTGGAGAAGAAGATATAATAGTTCAGGAACATCTTGTTTCTTTCTATAGCTATGCAAATAACCAAAATATTGAAAATGAGGATGTGTGGATGAGGTTTTTCATCCAAAGCCCTTTTGGTGAGGCTAGGAAGTGGTCTAGGGGTCTGGCCCTTGGATCCTTTACTATTATTAAAGAATTGGATGAAGATTTCTTGAGGCATTGGGGGGACAAAAATGACTTTTTGTACTACATCACCGAATTTGGATCTTTGAAAAGGAAAGAAGGAGAGTCTGTCTCTGACTTCTCTAAAAGATTTAACAAAATGTACAAGAAGATCCCTGATGAGATCAAACCCACTGAAACCATGGAAAAAATCACTTATGCCAGTGCTTTTGACCTCGATTTATACCTTCTATTGAGAGAGAGAAGGTCACTTTCCTTAGTTCATATGAAAGATGTTGCCTTAGAGGTAGAATCCAACATAATGGCATCAAATAAGCTCAGGGGGGAATCTGATAGAGATAGGAGAAAAAATAGAGTTGAAGCTTTCACTTCTGACTCTCCTGTTGTTCATTCAAAAGTAGATGAGTTGACCAAATTAGTAAAATCTCTTCCCACTAAAATTGAAAAATTAAAATCAGAAGGAAAACAGACATATAGAAATGCTTAGAACAATGATAATAGAGGCAACTACAGGAGACCAAATAATGCTCCCCAAATATTTCCCAGAGATCCTAGAAACAGAGAGAGAGATGATCATAGGGTACAAGCTCCTTTGTAAAATAATTTAGTGGTTGATGAAGAAGAAGAGGAGGTAGAATTTGATCCTGAGATTCATTGCTTGGGAGACACATCCCCATCCCCACACTTGACTCAATCCTATTATGATAAATATTTAATGGATATTCAAATTAATGAGTTAAGTAAGGGAGAGAAAGAAAAGGAAAATGTTAGTAGATATAATTGGAGATCTAAGAAGAATGAAGAAAAAACAGATGCCCCTAATTGGCCTGTTCAAAAGGAAGATTCTGCCAAGGCTATGATAGTGAGCAACAAGGAAAAGGACTCTCAAAACCCACAAGTTCTAATAAGAAATACTTTTCCTGAAACTAAAGAGATCCTAAAACCTTCTTCTTCTTTCAGTTTTGAAAATGAGACCCAGAAAATAAAGATCGTTGTACCTTTTTTGGAATTGATATAAAATGAGGATTTTAAAAAATATTTATCCAAAATGTTACAACCAGAATCATCTCCAAATGCCACTGACTCAATAAATCTGCAAGATGAAAAAACAATAGTTATTTTAGATCCTTTGATAGAAGACAGACATTACTCATCCCCACCTTTCTACACGTCACTGAATATACATAATAAGGTTCTACACAATTGTCGCATGGATTTAGGGGCATCCCACAATCTTATTCCAAAATATGTTATGGATGAACTTGGGTTAGAAGTCACAAAGACCTATCATGACTTATATTATTTTGACTCCAGAACAGTCAAGTGTCTTGGAGTAATTAAGGATATGGTGGTGACCTTATTTCAGTTACCCATGAAGACTATACTTATGGATATCGTATTTGTTGATGTTCCCCCCAAGTTTGTCATGCTCTTGTCAAGATCCTGGATAAAAAGACTTGGCAGAACCTTGCAGATGGATCTCTCTTATGCTACTATTCTTGTTTTGGGGGGACAACATAGGAGACTTTACAGAGAAGCTCAATTGGATTACATCATTAGTGATGAAGAAAATCCCACCAATCACCATGTTTTTTCTTTTGATACAGATCTGGGATCTAGTATTTTTCAGCTCACTGATGCTCCTGAGGCCCCTCTAGAAATAAAAAAAAAGTCTATCAACTTTTCTGAAGAGCCTCTTCTAACCACTTCTTTATGGAAGATGTTATTTGATGGAGCCAATTCCAAGGAAGGTGTTGGTTTTGGGGTGATATTTGTCTCACCAACTCAAGAAACTATATCTTTGTCATATAAACTAGAATTTGAGAATACTAATAATGTGGCAGAGTATGAAGCTCTTGTCTTGGGGTCGAGGGAAGCTAAAGACATGGGGATAGAAGAGCTATCAATATATGAGGATGTAGTTCATTAGATTAAAAATATTTATCAAACAAAGCATCCTAGGCTTAGATCTTACAAAAATGAAGTGTGGGATTTGGTGGACAGTTTTTTCTCTACTTTTAATATATCATTCATTCCTAGAGAAGAGAATACCATTGTTGATTATTTGGCTGTATCAGCAAGAAACTTCAGAATTCCTATACCACCAAAAATCAAGTATGATGTAGAAGATAAATATTGGAAGGTGTTTTGATCTAGGTGGATATCGGTGGCCACCCACCTTTTCCAACTGGCTCAAAACAACTTTTTGGCAATTTTGGCAATTTACTATTTTTAGCAGGTTTTAACTTCTGTGGCCATATTGAGGGCCTAAATGAATGTTTTTCAAGATAAAGGTTCTCAATGATCATTGCAGGCATAATTGAGCCCAACAAATGAGTCTCCTTAACGATATCTTTCCAACGAGCTATCACACACCTAAAACAGAGATTGTATGCAAAAGTTACGACACCGGGAAGTTGATGTACTAACATACCCAAACGGGGCCCACATGACTTTTGGCGCTTCAACTCCTAGGGTTAGGTTTTTGGATGTCTAGGAATTTTGACATTCCTGTTTATTGTAAAAAGGCCTTCCGAGCCTCATTGTAATCATCTTCTTGCAAATGCGAGTAGCTGTCACATCTCTTCTCAGAGATAAGCTGCCACCATTCTAGCGAGTCTTTCACTCTGT
>JZKD02S0325179.1:148372-162403 GCA_000966675.3 Picea glauca | reverse complement strand
CTCTGTATTTTTACAATCTCTGTACATTTCTTTGATTAATAGAAATCATGTATTACTGTATATCTATGTTTATGGTTGCATCTCTAATACATTTCTGTTATATTATTGAATATCTACAATATCTCTGTGCATTTCTTTATTATATCTCCGCTCTCATTTTGTGTCGAAAATAATCCGGATCAGTGGTATCAGAGCAGGTTGCTCTTGATCATTTTTTCAGTGCATGTCCCCGACGAGGTATGAGTATAGCAAGTTGGGTCTCAAGCTTGTCTCTCTTGAAGACAATCACTCTCGCACACCCAAGAAACCCTCAATGCTGGAAGAAAAGAAAAACGACGGAGGGACGAAATGATGGAGAATTTTGCCCACATCCTTCAATGCCTGCTGATAGCATCAGGCACATCTTCATCAAGCGACCACTTTGGAGGCACCTCTCCTTTCAAGGTACAAGATAAATTTGATATTCCTGTATTTGAAGGACAAATAGATGCAAAAGCCCTAGAAAAATGGTTAACTCTGCTAGAAGGTTATTTCTCTGTTCACAATTTTTCCAACAAAGAAAAGATCACCTTCACACTCCTTAAAGCTCTCCCTCATGTCAAACATTGGTGGGAAACTTACTGGGAGCAAAGTTACACAGAGCAATCTGGAATATATGGGGCCGATCCCACTGGGTTTTCTTTATGGATGTGGTAAAGGAAAAGTATTACCCTGTTGGAAACTATGAGGACCAGTACATGAGATGGACCACACTGTGGCAAGAGAGGGGCCAAGCAGTTCCAGAGTTCACCAATACCTACCATACCTTGTGCACCAAGCTGGGTATCAAAGACTCTGAGTGACATTTGGTTTTGAAATACCGTGGGGCTCTACATAGATACATCCAGACTGAAATCAATTTTCTGGACATCTCATCACTCGATGCTACTTATCGATATGCTGTTAAAATTGAGAAGAAATTTAAGCACCAGAAAAAATGGGAATTCGGGTCCACAAATCTGCAACAACCAAAGTATGACAAAGACAACCCTAACAAACAGTCTCCTAAAAACCAGTCCAAGTCACGGGAAAAGAAGGGTCATGGAAAGATAAAGAAGGAAACCGGAAAATGGTGCGATTTCCACAAAATCCCCTAGCACAACACCGATGAGTGTCGCTCAAAATAGTCATTGGTGGCCGAGATCAAAGACAAGGATCCGAACCCTGATTCAGAATCTGATTCTGAAAATACTACTAAAGGACAGATGATTGACGCAGACCCCACTGCCATTGTCGTGACCGCAACAATTCAACCAGAAGAACCAACAGATCTTGAAGAGGGGGACCACCTTTTTCATTCACAGATGTGGGTGAAGGGGACCACACTTCATTTTATTGTTGATAGCGGAAGCCAGAAAAGCCTCATCTCAGCAGAGGTTGTCAAACAGTTGGGATTGTCGACAACACGGCACCCGCAGCCATACAACATCGGGTGGCTTTGGCAAGGAGGAGGTCTCCGTGTCAGCCAACAGTGTCGATTGTCATATGGCATCCAACCCTTCAAGGAGGAGGTATTGTGTTATGTTTCCCCACTAGATGTCTATGATGTTCTCTTGAGCCAACCATATATGTGGAGACGCCATGTTGTTTATGAGTCTTGACCCTGTAATGTCATTGTTACTTTGGGGGGTCATCTCTACAGAATACCAGAGGTAGTTCCAACTACTATTCCACCTAAAAAGTGTCACAAGGTAGTATCTCATACTGCAAAATTTAGCTTCTTCACAATCTGTTCAAGAGGAGAACAGAAGGACACTGCAACCACTATAGCCTTGCCCCAAGCACATTCTATCCAATAGAAATAAGTCGACAAGGTTGATGCAAAGCACAAAGATTCCTTCTGCACACCATCCTCTCATATATCCTGACTTGTTGAAAAGCCTCAACCTCAAAAGGTTCATGACAAACTTCCACAAACTGAGCAGCGCGACATCTCCAACAAGACAAGCAGCTCACCAAGATGTAGATTCAACAAACGCTTTTCCTTCTCCCCTGGGAACTCAACGCAATGGATACCATTTCTTCCTAAGGAGGGAGGATTGATCCACATGGATATCAGTGGCCACCCACCTTTTCCAACTAGCTCAAAACAACTTTCTGGCAATTTTGGCAATTTACTATTTTTAGCAGGTTTTAACTTTCGGGGCCATTTTGAGGGCCTAAATGAATTTTTTTCGAGATCGAGGTTCTCAATGATATAGAAAGGAATTATTTATCCCCAAAAATGAATATCCTTGATGTTACCTTTCCAACGAGCTATGACACGCCTAAAACGGAGATCATATGCAAAAGTTATGACCCCAAGAAGTTGATGTACTAACTTACCCAAACGGGACCCACATGACTTTTGGCACTTCATCTCCTAGGGTTAGTTTTTTGGATGTCTAGGACTTTTGGCATTCTCGTTTATTGTAAAAAGGCCTTCTGAGACTCATTTTGATCATCTTCTTGCGAATGCGAGTAGCCATCACATCTCTTCTCAGAGATAAGCTGCCACCATTCTAGCGAGTCTTTCACTCTGTATTTTTACAGTCTCTGTACATTTCTTTGATTAATAGAAATCGTGTATTACTATAAATCTGTGTTTATGGTTGCATATCGGATACATTTTCGTTATATTATTGAATATCTAAAATATCTCTCTGCATTTCTTTATTATATCTCCGCTCTCATTTTGTGCCGAAAATAATCCGGATCAGTGGTATCAGAGCAGGCTACTCTTGATCATTTTTTCAGTGCATGTCCCCGACGAGGTCTGAGTATATCAAGTTGGGTCTCGATCTTGTCTCTCTTGAAGACAATCTCTCTCACACACCTAAGAAACCCCCAATGGAAGAAGAAGAGAAAAACAATGAAGCAAACAATCCTATCAATCTGTTGCTTGAGAAAGCTCTCACGCGACAGAGGGACAAAATGATGGAGAATTTTTCCCACATCCTTCAACGCCTACTGATAGCATTAGGCGCATATTCATCAAGTGGCCACTTTGGAGGCACCTCTCTTTTCGAGGTACAAGTTAACTTTGATATTCCTTTATTTGAAGGACAAATAGATGCAGAAGCCCTAGAAAAATGGTTAACTCTGCTAGAAGGTTATTTCTCTGTTCACAATTTTTCCAACAAAGAAAAGATCGCCTTCACACTCCTTAAAGCTCTCCTTCATGTCAAACACTGGTGGGAAACTTATTAGGAGCAAAGTTCCATAGAGGAGTCTGGAATATATGGGGTCGATCCCACTGGGATTTTTTTGTGGATGCGGTAAAGGAACAGTATTACCCTGTTGGCAACTATGAGGACCAGTACATGAGATGGGCCACACTGCAGCAAGAGAGGGGCCAAGCAGTTCTGGAGTTCACCAATACCTTCCATACCTTGCACACCAAGCTGGGTATCAAAGACTCTGAGCGACATTTAGTTCTGAAATACCGTCGGGCTCTATACAAATACATCCAGACTGAAATGGATTTTTTGGATATCTCATCACTTGATGTTTCTTATTGATATGCTATTAAAATTGAACAAAAATTTAAGCACCAGAACAAATGGGAATTTGGGTCTGCAAATCTGCAACAACAAAAGTATGAAAAAGACAACCCTAACAAATAGTCTCCCGAAAACCAGTGCAAGACACAGGAAAAGAAGGGTCATGGAAAGACAAAGAAGGAAACTGGAAAATGGTGTAATTTCCACAAAATCCCCTGGAACAACACCGATGAGTGTCGCTCAAAATAGTCATTGGTGGTCGGGATCAAAGACAAGGAGTCGAACCCTGATTCTGAATCTGATTCTGAAAATACTGGTAAAGGATAGATCATTGACACAGACCCCACTACCATTGTCGCGACCACAACAATTCAAACAAAAGAACCAATAGAACCTGAAGAGGGGGAGTGCCTTTCTAATTCATAGATGTGGGTGAAGGGGACCCCGCTTCATTTTATTATTGATAGCAGAAGCCATAAAAACCTCATCTCAGTAGAGGTTGTCAAATAGTTGGGATTGTCGACAACAACGCACCTGCATCCATACAACATCAGGTGGCTTCGGCAACGATGAGATCTCCGTGTCAGCCAACAGTGTCAATTTTCATACGGCATCCAACCCTTCAAGGATGAGTTATTGTGTGATGTTACCCCACTGGATGTTTGTGATGTTCTCTTCGGCCAACCATATATGTGGAGACGCCATGTTGTTTATGAGTCTTGACCCCATAGTGTCATTGTTACTTTGGGGTGTCATCTCTACAGAATACCAGAGGTAGTTCTGACTACTATTCCACCTAAAAAGTGTCGCAAGGTAGTATCTCATACTACAAAATTTAGCTTCTTCACAATCTATTCAAAAGGAAAACAGAAGGACACTGAAACCACTACAGCCTTGCCCCAAGCACCTTCTATCCAACAGAAACAGATCGACAAGGTTGCATCAAAGCGCAAAGATTCCTTCTGCACACCATCCTCTCACATAGCCCAATTTTTTGAACAACTTCAACCTCAAAAGGTTCGTGACAGACTTCCACAAACTGAGCAGCACAATGTCTCCAGCAAGACAAGCAGCTCACCAAGATGCAGATTCAACAAACACTTTTCCTTCTATGCTGGGAACTCAACACAATGGAGACCATTTCTTCCTAAGGATGGAGGATTGATCTAGGTGGATATCGGTGGCCACCCACCTTTTCCAACTGGCTCAAAACAACTTCCTGGCAATTTTGGCAATTTACTATTTTTAGCAGGTTTTAACTTCTGGGGCCATTTTGAGTTTCTAAATGAAGGTTTTGTGAGATCTAGGTTCTCAATAATATCCAAAGGCATGATTTATCCCACAAAATGAATCTCCTCAATGATACCTTTCCAACGAGCTATCACATGCCTAAAATAGAGATCGTATGCAAAAGTTACAACCCCAAGAATTTGATGTACTAACTTACCCAAACGGGGCCCACATGACTTTTGGCACTTCATCTCCTAGGGTTAGGTTTTTTGATGTCTAGGACTTTTGGCATTGTTGTTTATTTTAAAATTGCCTTTCGAGGCTCATTCTAATCATCTTCTTGTGAATGTGAGTAGCCGTCACATCTCTTCTTAGAGATAAGCTGCCACCATTCTAGCGAGTCTTTCACTCTATATTTTTACAGTCTCTATACATTTCTTTGATTAATAGAAATCATGTATTACTATATATCTATGTTTATGGTTGCATCTCTAATACATTTTTGTTATATTATTGAATATCTACAATATCTCTTTGCATTTCTTTATTATATCTCCGCTCTTATTTTGTGCCGAAAATAATCCGGATCGGTGGTATCAGAGAAGGCTGCTCTTGATCGTTTTTTTAGTGCATGTCCCCGATGAGGTTTGAGTATAGAAAGTTGGGTCTCAAGCTTGTCTCTTTTGAAGACAATTTCTTTCACACACCCAATAAACCCTCAATGGCGGAAGAAAACAAAAACGACAGAGCAGACGATCCTATCAATCTGTTGCGACAGAGGGACGAAATGATGGAGAATTTTTCCCACATCCTTCAACGCCTGCTGATAGCATCAAGCGCATCTTCATCAAGAGGCCACTTTGGAGGCACCTCACCTTTCAAGGTACAAGTTAACTTTGATATCCCTATATTTTAAGAAACAATAGATGCAGAAGCCCTAGAAAAATGCTTAAATCTGCTAGAAGGTTATTTCTCTGTTCACAATTTTTCCGACAAAGAAAAGATCACCTTCACACTCCTTAAATCTCTCCCTCCTGTCAGACATTGGTGGGAAACTTACTGGGAGAAAAGTTCCACAGAGGAGTCTGGAATATATGGGGCCGATCCCACTGGGATTTTTTTTGGATGCGGTAAAGGAACAATATTACCATTTTGGCAACTATGAGGACCAGTACATGAGATGGACGACACTGTAGCAAGAGAGGGGCCAAGCAGTTCCAGAGTTCACCAATACCTTCCACACCTTGCACACCAAGCTGGGTATCAAACACTCTGAGTGACATTTGGTTCTTAAATACCATGGGGCTCTACACAAATACATCCAGACTGAAATGGATTTTCTATACATCTCATCACTCGGTGTTGCTTATCAATCTGCTTTTAAAATTGAGCAGAAATTTAAGCACCAGAACAAATGGGAATTTAGGTTTGCAAATCCACAACAACCAAAGTATGAAAAAGACAACCCTAACAAGAAGTCTCCTAAAAACCAGTCCAAGACACAGGAAAAGAAGGGTCATGGAAAGACAAAGAAGGAAGCTAGAAAATGGTGCGATTTCCACAAAATCCCCTGGCACAGCACCGATGAGTGTCGCTCAAAACAATCATTGGTGGCCAAAATCAAAGACAAGGAGCCGAACCCTGATTCGGAATATGATTCTAAAAATACTGGTAAAGGACAGATCATTGACTTAGACCCCACTGCCATTGTCGTGACCACAACAATTCAACCAGAAGAACCAACAGATCCTGAAGATTTTTTTGTGGATGCGATAAAGGAATATTATTACCCTGTTGGCAACTATGAGGACTAGTACATGAGATGGACCAAAATGAGGTAAGAGAGGGGCCAAGAAGTTCCAGAGTTCACCAATACCTTCCATACCTTGCGCACCAAGCTGGGTATCAAAGACTCTGAGTGACATTTGGTTCTGAAATACCGTGGGGCTCTACACAGATACATCCAGACTGAAACGGATTTTCTGGACATCTCATCACTCGGTGCTGCTTATCGATATGCTGTTAAAATTGAGCAAAAATTTAAGCACCAGAACAAACGGGGATTTGGGTGTGCAAATACACAACAACCAAACTATGACAAAGACAACCCTAACAAACAGTCTCCCAAAAACCAGTCCAAGACACAGGAAAAGAAGGCTCACGGAAAGACAAAGAAGGAAACTGGAAGATGGTGTGATTTCCACAAAAAACCCTGGCACAACACCGATGAGTGTCGCTCAAAACAGTCATTAATGGCCTAGATCAAAGACAAGGAGCTGAACCCTGATTCAGAATCTGATTATGAAAATATTGGTAAAGGACAGATCATTGACGCAGACCCCACTGCCATTGTCACGACCGCAACAGTTCAACCAGAAGAACCAACAGATCCTGAAGAGGGGGAGTGCCTTTTTCATTCATAGATGTGGGTGAAGGGGACGCCACTTCATTTTATTGTTAATAGCAGAAGCCAGAGAAACCTCATCTCAGTAGAGGTCGTCAAATAGTTGGGATTCTCGACAACACGGCACCCGTAACCATACAACATCGAGTGGCTTCGGCAAGGACAAGATCTTCATGTCAGCCAATAGTGTCGATTTTTAGATGGCATCCAACCCTCCAAGGATGAGGTATTGTGTGATGTTTCCCCACTGTATGTCTGTGATGTTCTCTTGGGCCAACCATATATGTGGAGACGCCATGTTGTTTATGAGTCTTGACCCCGTAGTGTCACTGTTACTTTGGGGGGTCATCTCTACAGAATACTAGAGGTAGTTCTGACTACTATTCCACCTAAAAAGTGTCGCAAGGTAGTATCTCATACTGCAAAATTTAGCTTCTTCACAATATGTTCAAAAGGAGAATAGAAGGACACTGCAACCACTACAGCCTTGCCCCAAGCACCTTCTATCCAACAGAAACAGGTCAACAAGGTTGTAGCAAAGTGCAAAGATTCCTTTTGCACACCGTCCTCTCATATAGCCTGACTTGTTTAATAGCCTCAACCTCAAAAGGTTAGTGACAGACTTCCACAAACTGAGCAGTGCGACGTCTCCAGCAAGACAAGCAACTCACCAAGATGTAGATTCAACAAACGATTTTCCTTCTCCTCTAGGAACTCAATGCAATGGATACCATTGCTTCCTAAGGAGGGAGGTTGATCTAGGTGGATATCAATGGCCACCCACCTTTTCCAACTGGCTCAAAACAACTTTCTGGCAATTTTAGCAATTTACTATTTTTAGCAGGTTTTAACTTCCGGGGCCATTTTGAGGGCCTAAATGAAGGTTTTTTGAGATCAAGGTTTTCAATGATATTCAAAGGAATGATTGAGCCCCCAAAATGAATCTTCTCAATGATACCTTTCCAACGAGCTATCACACGTCTAAAACGGAGATCGTATGCGAAAGTTACAACCCCGAGAAGTTGATGTACTGACTTACCCAAACGGGGCCCACATTACTTTTGGTGCTTCATCTCCTAGGGTTAGGTTTTTGGATGTCTAGGACTTTTGGCATTCCCGTTTATTTTAAAAAGGCCTTCTGAGCCTCATTGTAGTCATCTTCTTGCGAATGCAAGTAGCCATCACATCTCTTCTCAGATATAAGCCGCCACCATTCTAGCGAGTCTTTCACTCTGTATTTTTATAGTCTCTGTACATTTCTTTGATTAATAGAAATCGTGTATTACTATATATCTGTGTTTATGGTTGCATATCTGATACATTTCTGTTATATTATTGAATATCTACAATATCTCTATGCATTTCTTTATTATATCTCCGCTCTCATTTTGTGCCGAAAATAATCCGGATCATGTTCGAATATTATTTAGAACTTAAAAATTTTATTGAGACTGTTAATGAATTTTCTGCATTACACATTGATCAAGATCATGATTCAGAAGTCACTCCTCATGTTGATGTTTTCCTCAATAAAATTGCTAATCATCATACTGTCCAGCTGCCTAGTAATCATATACCGAAGGGACTGGTTCCTTTGGAAAGATTATTTGATGGGAATGATGTGGAATTTAAAGGGAGGGTATCCACTGATGATGCAGATATAACTAAGTGCAATGTGGGCTCTTAAAAGGATCCAAAATATGTCAAACTATCAAGTATCCTATCATAAGAGCAAAGGGAAGAATATGCTAAGATGTTGAAGTAATTTTCTAATGTATTCACTTGGACTTGTGAAGATCTCAGAACTTATGACACAAGCATATTAGAGCAGAGGATCCCATTAAAAGAAAGAACCAAACCCTTCAGGCAAAAGTTGAGGAAAATCAATCCTATGTTGTTGCTTGTCATGGAGAAAGAAGTTAAGAAGATTTTAGATGAAAAAATTACCATTCCTTCGAGATATTTTGAATGGGTAGCCAATTTGGTCCCAGTAAGAAAAAAGAATGGAGAAATCAAACTTTGTGTTTATTTCCGAAATTTAAACAGAAGCTCAAAGAAGGATAATTACCCTTTACCCAAGATGGAACACATATTACAGAAGGTGATAGGAGCAGCTATGATGTCTATGGTTGATGGATTTTCTGGATACAATCAGGTCTCTATTTTTCCAAAAGACAGGGAGAAGACGAACTTTACCACTCCTTGGGGTACATTTATGTATGCCAAGATGCCCTTTGGTTTGATGAACGTAGGGGCAACTTTTTAGCGAGCTATGGACATAGAAATTATTGGAGAAAATGATACGTTTGTTGTTATCTATTTGGATGAAATAATAGTGTATTCTCAGTCTGATAAAGACCACTATGATCATTTAAGAAAGGTTTTCTTGAAATGCAGAAAATTTGGCCTCTCTTTGAATCCGAAAAAATCATTGTTTGCCATGAAAGAAGGAAAATTATTGGGGCATATTGTGTTAGCTTAAGGGGTAAGGATTGATTCCAGTAGGGTTGAGGCTATACAAACTTTGTCACTTCCTAAATCTAAAAACGAGGTACAATATTTTCTGGGAAAAAACAATTTTTTGAGAAGATTTGTGTCAAATTTTGTTTAGTTAGTTAAGTATATCACAACCATGCTGAGGAAGGATAGTGAAATCAAATGGACTGTTAAAGCCCGTGATTCTTTTGATCAAATAAGGAAAGCCTTTACTGAAGCCCTAGTTCTTGTCATCCCTAACTACTCCAAGGACTTTCTTATTTTTTCTTTTGCCTCTTTTGATACAGTAGCAACAGTCCTATTGTAGAAGAATGTTGGAGACTTTAAGAAGCCAATTTCCTTTTTCAGCAGGGCATTGAGAGATGCTGAAACAAAATATGACATCATGGACAAGCAAGCCTATGCATTGGTTTAAGCTCTTAAGTCCTTCAAATTTTATGTTCTGCATTCAAGAGTTATTTCTTATGTCCCATTAGTTGTTGTAAAAGAAATTCTTATTCATCCCGATATAGACGAATAAAGGAACAAGTGGATTGCTAAATTACTCAAATTTGATTTGGATATTAGGCCCACAAAATTGGTTAAAGGCCAGTGTTTAGCCAAGATCTTGGTTGAATCAAATTGCTCAGCATTGTGGGTGAATTTCATTCACTCATGTTCATAAAATCAATAGGATGAGATAACTGATAAAGGTCCTTAAATCATTTCTACATTGGAAAATTGCAGCTGGTACAAGGACATTATATTTTTTCTGCAAAATTTACAGCCTCCAAGTGGTATTTGTTAGAAAAATAGGACCGTGGAGCAATAAAATAAAACAAATGCAGAAAAAAAACAAAGAAGATACGCAATACAATAGAAACATGGATTTATGTGGTTCACCCATTGTGGGTTATGTCCACCAGAGAAATTGTCAGGTCCTTCCTTTATTATTATCCAACAAATGAAGGGATACAACCTACAACAAAACCCATTGTAACTTCCTCTTATTTCTCTCATAGTATCCTCTCTCAGAATACAATACTCGCCATAATGCATAGCTGCAATACATTTCCCTCATAACAGAGGGTTGTCTTCTAGGGAAGAAACCCTAACATAATTTCTACCATTAGATCTGCGACCTTATAATGAACGGTATAGATTTACAATGAAATTACAATATACGAACCCTGCAGAGGGTGTACCCCTCTACACTCCCCCGCGTGGAATATTGTACATACTTCTGGGGTGTAAATTCTTGATGGGGTATAAACACGGCTGAAATAAAGGACCTCTAAATCATGAAGATAATGAAGCTCCACAACCAACAATCTCCCACTTGGAGATTGATCTCAACAACTCCACCATTGTTGTATATGCTAGACTCTGAACCTTCTTGGACTTGGAAAACTTCTCATATTCATATTCATTCTTGAAGACCAACTGAAACTGAGCATGAACTCAGTTTCTCTTCGGTTACTCCCTTTGTTAACATGTCTGCATGATTCTGGCAAGTGTGTATCTTTTCCAACTTTAAATGTCCATCTTCCAAGGTGGATCGTATGAAGTGGTACCTCAACTGTATATTCTTAGTATTCGAATGGAAGTATGAGTTATTTGCAAGATGAATTGCACTCTCACTATCATAGTACAACCTACTATTCTCCTACTTCTTTCCCAATTACTCCATAAACCTCTGTAACCAAATCATCTCTTTACTAGCCCCTGTAGCAGCAACATACTTTGCCTCTGTTGTTGAAAGTGAAAAAACCTTTTTCAGTTTCAAAATCCAACTTACTGTTGTTCCACATATAGTAAAAACATACCTTGTGGTTCTCCTCCTATTGTCTTTATCACCTGCCATATCTGAATAAACATATCCCTGTAGAAAAGTGTCTGAACCTCCAAAATGTAATGCATGAGTAGAAGTACCTCTCAAATACCTGAGAATCCACTTTGTTTCCTCCCAATGTTCTTTACCTAGATTGTTCATATACCTACTCACAACTCCCACTGCATGTGCAATATATGGTCTTGTGCAAACCATTGCATACATCAAACTTCTAACTATTGATGAATGAGGGACCCTGGACATGTATTCTATCTCCTCCTATTTCTTGGGACACATTTCCTTAGTTAATTTGAAATGGCTATACAAAGGTGTACTAACTGGTTTTTCATTCTACATTCTAAACCTCTCCAACACCTTCTTTGTGTACTCACCCTGAGACAATGTCAATTTGTGATTTTTTTTGTCTCTTGTTATTCTCATACCAAGGATTTTCTTTGCAGCACCCAAATCCTTCATCGCAAATGAATTGGCTAATTTCTTCTTGAGCATATTTATATCCTTCATATTAGACCCTTCAACAAGCATCTCATCTACATACAATAGTAAGATAATATAGCTTCCATTTTCTAGCCTTTTAAAATAAACACAGTGATCGGAATGACATCTACTATAACCCTATTCTGTCATAAACCTGTCAAACTTCAAATACCACTACCTTAGAGCTTTCTTTAGGCCATAAAAGCTCTTCTTCAACCTGCATACCAAATCCACCTTCCCTTTGACCTAATACCCCTGTGGTTGTTACATATAAATCTCTTCCTCCAAATCCCCACAGAGAAAAGTCATTTTTACATCTAACTGCTCAAGATGAAAATCTTCTATTCCCACGAGACTTAAAATAGTCCTAATTGAATTCATTTTAAAAACAAGAGAAAATATTTAATCAAAATCTATACCTTTTTTTTGTGCAAACCCCTTTACAACAAGTCTATCTTTGTAATGCTTTTCTCGTCCATATTCTTTCTTCAAATTGTACACCCATTTATTATATAATGATATTTTTCTCGCAGGCAACTGAACCAAGTCCCGAATCTGGTTATTTGCTAATGAATCCATTTCCTCTTTCATGCCTTGCTCCCACTTCTTTTTGGTGTCTATCTACATTGCCTCTTCATAACATTCTAGTTCACCAAAATCAGTCAACAATAAATAATATAATGAAGGAGAGTATCGTTCAGAGGGTATACTTAACCTGGTAGATCTTCTAACAACACTTGCGAGTGTTTGAGGTACCTGCCGCTCCTGTTGTTGTACATTTTGATTTTCAGGTTCTGTTGGAATTTTTTTTCAGTGATCTCATCAAGCACTATGTATTCTTGTTTTTCTTCTTTCTGTTTCTTTCCCTGCAACTGATCTTTGTACATGACCTTCTCATTGAATATGACATCTATATTCCTAATCATTTTGTTATTTTCATAGTCCCATAATCGATAACCAAAATAATTAACACCGTATCAAATAAAGGTACACTTATTGGATTTAGAATCAAGCTTTGTTCTATTTTCTTTATCAATATGGACAAATGATTCACAACCGAAAGTTTTCAAAAAGGAATAGTTTACATTTTTTCCTGTCCATTCCTTCTCTGGAATTCTTCCATCTAAAGAGCTTGAAGGTCCTCTATTTATTAAGTAAACAGTAGTATCTACAACATCTTCCCAGAACTATAAGGGCAAACCGGCATGCAATCTCATACTCCTTTCATGCTCCAAGATTGTTCTATTCATCCTTTCTGGCACGCCATTTTCTTGTGGTGTTCTTGGAACTGTCTTCTCTCTACAAATCCCATGGTATGAACATTAATCATCAAACTCCTTGGTGCAATATTCACCTCCATTATCTGATCTGAGACACTTCAAACTTTTTCCTATCTCATTCTCAACTAAAGATTTCCATTTCTTAAAACTATCAAAAACATCATAATTTTGTCGAATGCAATAAAACCAAGTTTTTCTAGTTGCATCATAAATAAAAGTAACATAATAACGAGAGCCACCAAGAGATGATACCTGAGCTGGTCCCCATACATCTGTATGCACAAGATCTAACCTTTCATTCTTCTTTTCTTTTCCGACTCTGAGAAATCTGACTCTCTTATGTTTTACAAAACACAATGCTCACAGAAGTCCAAATCAATTTGTTTAAGATCTGGCAGCAAATTTCTTTTGTTAAGTATTTGCATACCCTTCTCACTCATGTGTCCTAGACTATGATGCCACAATGTTGTATCCACTCATGTAGAAGCTAAAGAGATAGAAGAGTCAATATTACCATTACATAAATACAATGTACCTACCTTCTCTCCTTTTGCTATCACCAATTATCCTTTGATGACCTTCCACGTCTTATTTGTAAATATGGATAAACGACCTTCACTTGCCAACTGACCTGTTGAAATTCAATTTTTCCTTAAATATGGAACATGTCTTACCTATTTCAACAACCATTGGTTTCCATTGCGTTGCTTTATTTTTACTTTTCCCATTCCAACAATTTTGCATGGTGCATCATCACCCAAATGAACCTGTCCAAAATCACCTTGAACATAA
>JZKD02S0325179.1:124389-148322 GCA_000966675.3 Picea glauca | reverse complement strand
ATGAGCACAAGATTAGAAGAGCCCTAACCTCATCATCAAAGTCCACTTTTACAAAACTTAGTTAATTAGTAACCGTATTAAATTCATTTAAATGATCTGCAACAGACCCACCTTCTGATATCTTCATATTAAATAATCTCTTCATTAGAAATACCTTATTACACATTGAGGGTTTTTCATACAGTTTAGCCAATGTGTCCATCAGATCCTTTGTTGTCTTTTCTTTCGAAATATTGAAAGCCATCGACGTTGCCAATCTCAGCCGTATTGTTCCTAGAGCCTTTCTGTCAAGAATATCCCATTCTTAGTCCTTCATGGCCGTCAGCTTCTTTGCTACTCTGCCCAATGGTAGGAATAGATCTTTCTGATATAAATAATCTTACATGTGCATCTTCCATAACTGGTATTTTTGGCCATTAAATTTCTCAACCCTAAACTTTCCATTTTCCAACATCACTCCCACTCGAACCAGGAACCCTCTTTTCTTGTGCATTACCTTTCACTCTAATACCAGTTGTTAGAAAAATAGGACCGTGGAGCAATAAACTAAAACAAATGCAGAAACAAAACATAGAATATACACAATACAATAGAGACACAGACTTATGTGGTTCACCTAGTGTGGGCTATGTCCACCAAAGAAATTGCCAGGTCCTTCCTTTATTATTATCCAGCAAATGAAGGGATACAACCTACAACAAAACTCATTGTAACTTCCTCTTATTTCTCTCACAGTATCCTCTCTTATAATACAATACTCTCCATAATGCATAACTGCAATACATTTCCCTCATAACAGAGAGTTGCCTTCTAGGGAAAAAACTGTAACATAATTTCTATCGTTAGATCTATGACCTTATAATGAACGGTCTAGATTTACAATGAAATTACAATATACATTTACAAGGAAATTTTTCCTTTGGGGGCTTCACCCACAACCCCCCCCACCAGGGGAATATCCCCCTCGGACCCCGCAGAGGGGATACCCCCCCTGTGCACTCCCCCACATGGAAGAGTGTACATACTTCTGGGGTGTAAAGTCTCCATGGGGTATAAACATGGTTGAACGAAAGGACCTCTAAATCAGGAAGATAATCAGGATCCACAACCAATAGTATGGAAAAGAACAGGGTGAGGGCCTTAAAACTCAAATCAATAAAGTACTTCCTTGTTGATCAAATTTTGTATTGGAAGGATCCATTAAGAGTGATTTTGAGATGCCTAGACCCCCAAGAAGCCCAAAATATTATGTCTGATTTTCATGACAATTTATGTGGGGGGCATCATTATTGGAGAACCACGACATACAATATCCTCAGGGCTGGGTACTTCTGGGCCATTTTGTTCATTGATGTTTGTGCTAATATTAGAGCCTGTGCTAAATGTCAGAAGTTTTCTGGAAAGCAGTAGCTTAAGTCTTTGTCATTAAATCCTGTGGCAGCCTCAAGACCCTTCCAGCAGTGGGGCCTATATTTTATCGGGGAAATCCATCCCACTTCCAGTGATCAACATAGATGGATCTTGACTGCTACAGATTACTTTACGAAATGGATTGAATCTATTCCCACAAGGAATTATTCATACAAAGTGATCATTGGTTTCTTGGAAGACATCATAGTAAGGTTTTGGTGTCTTGATAGAATCGTCACTGATAATGTTGCATCATTCAAGGTTGAACCATTGATTCAGTTTTGTGAGTAGTTTGGGATCACTTTGATTCATTCCACCCCTTACTATCCTCAGGGAAATGGGCTTGCAGAATCCTCGAACAAAAGCATTATAAAGATCATTAAAAATCTGTTAGAGGATAACAAAAAGGCATGGGATTCAAAACTCAAATTTTCTCTATTGGATGATAGAGTGACAGTGAAAAGGTCCTTGGGACTTTCCCCTTTCTAGTTGGTATATGGAGTTGAGGCAATTTTTCCTTCTTAGATTTCCTTACCTGTGACAAAATTCTTCTAAGATTATCAAGGGGAACCTATTCATATGATCAAAAGGATTCAATAGTTGGTTGAAGTGCAGCAGACCTGAGAGCAGCTTGTAGACAAATCATTTGAGCATCAACTAAAGATCAAGCAGGATTTTGACAAAAAGGTGAGCAAAACAGATTTTCAATTGGACGATCTGGTGCTCAAGTGGGATGCACCGAAGCAAGATAAAGGAAAGCACAGTAAATTTGAATCTTTATGGATCGGTCCTTTCAAAATCTCTAAGGTATTCTCTAATAACATTTTCAAGTTGTAGAATATGGAGAATGAAGAGGTTTTTGGTGGCCCTGTCAATGGGCATTTCCTGAAAAAGTACTTTGCTTGAGCCTTGAGTAGCTCTTCATGTCATTGTAAATATCATTTTTTTTTTCAATAACTAACCCCGTAGCCCTAGGATAAGGCACAAAATCTACTTGTTCTTGGCAGCTCGCAGGGGGCATGCCATCCCCTGTGGATCCAATGTTATCACACTAAATTGCCTTGGGTCTTTTAGTTTGTTTTCAATCCTTTTTTAAGCCTTAGATTTTAAATTTTCTTTTGAAAGTCCCATCCCTTTAAAATTTATGTTTGGTAGGACCCCTTAGATGATTAAAGTTTTTTCCTCTTAGCTCTAGTCTGATACTCAAAGTGATTTTTGATCCTTAGTCCATTTTTATCTCATGACTTATTTTGGTCCCCTTCATGACTTGTCCCTAGGTCAATCCCTCACATGACAATATTGATGTGACACACCTTCCTCCTCACTCATGATCTCGTAGGAATGCCTCATTGTCCTTTCTTACCTGTCCAACCAAGTTTTGAAGTGGATGCGTTGCCTACTCATCAGGCAGTTCCATAGCACCTATCATGTTCATCATACTTCCACCTTGAGTCATGATTGCCATGACTGATTTTATGTCCCTTGTTTTCAGTGCTAGGAGTTAGTTAAAGATTCTTTCCATATCTTTCATTTACGAGTCCTAGTAACAGTTTATAATTTTGAAAGGCTCAATAGTGATGCACTATGAAAATTCACAACTTTTGATCAAGTGACAACAAGGAAACCAAGTTTGAGACTAAAGTGGGTTCAAGGGCGAAAGTTTTCTGAATCTCATCCTGAGATTTCGTTGAATATTACAACAAGTGTCTACTCCACAGGTATCTCATGTTTCCCCTTCTACATATTAATTTTCACAAGACATTTGTGCTCGAGTTTTGGTTTTCCAAGTTTGCACAGTCGCAAAGGGACTCGTCTTTGCATGATAGCCTTGTCTTCTTTATTTTACAGACTTGTTTCTTCATTTCCTATGTCTAATTCTAATTACTACTACTTTACTTATCCATTGAAATTGCAAGCCCACAAATAGTCTATCCTCTGCGTATGTGTTGCGCTACTCAGAGGCGTTGCCTAAACACTCCCTGCCTTTCTTGTTTCCTTTGATCTGGGAGCTTATCTTTTTTATTCAATTGTAAAGGGCCATTTTTGGATTACTCCCTCACTGTTTACACTCCAGAATATATGTACAAGCCTAAGATTATAATTCCTAAAGTCAATCTTGGCCTACTAGCATCAATCTATCTAAAAGGGTTAGCCTTATATATTTGAAGCCTGATTCAAATCCTTCCTAGTCATTACCATCCCTTAAGCCTCTTAAAATCCCTCATTCTAAGCCATGGAGACTCCTCAATCGAGGAAGACACACAAAGGTGGCAAGGTGGTCAGGACAGAACTGGTGGACATGCATCTTTTTGATACATAGCCCATGGAAAGAGAGGCCTTTCAAAGAGTAGGGTGTCTCTCTTTCTGTCAGAGCATAAAGAGATTCCATCCAGAGGTAGCAATACATTTTGCATTGCATTTTGATGGTAGGAAAACCAAGGTTGGGGATTTGAAGTTTGAGGTGACTGAAGCCTCTATCTCAGTAGCAACAGGGATTCGCATTATAGGTGAAAAGTGGTTCAAAGCCCTGGATTTGAGTTCAGCCTATGAAAAATATCTTTTTAAACCTAAATATCAAGCCAATGATTTGTCCAAAAGTATGCCAAGGAGTCAATTGATTGAACAATTTGACAGATTACTGAAGATCATACAGAGATATTTAACTTGTGAAGGGAGATTTAACACATTGTACCAATACCATATAAGGTTCTTGCTACATTTTAATGGTAAGGTTGAAATGAATATTCCCTATTACTTGTTGAGGAGTATAGGTAATATCTCAAACAGGATACAAGCCAAATCTAAAGATGTGGATTCTAGCGTTTTCCACTCTGAATTAATCAGAATGCTAGTCTCTGAGGAATTGGGTAAGAAAGAGATTTCAGGGTAGCATTTTGTTGTTACCTCTCATTTCAAGTTGGATCTAGCACCAACTCCTCAATCATAGAAGGCAAGTCCTTTGTCACCTACTAGTGCTACTAAAGTAGTGACCAGTACGAAGAGAAAGGGCAGAGCCCCTGTTCAAGTTTCAGAGATCAACAAGTAGGGCATAGAAGTCAAGGAGGAAGTTTGTCCTTCTTCACACAGAGATTTTTCACCAACTCCTCCACCAGGGTTAGAAGAGATGCCTTCTTCTACCAAATCTACATCCAAGAGAGGGAAGAATCTTCTCTTTCCCTCTTCTCTTCTAGCAGTCGAAATCAAAGGTAAAAGACTTTTTACAAGGTCATCAATTACTATGGAGGTTTTCAAAGAGTTGTCTTTACCAGAAACCCCTATTCAAAAGAAGAAAGGAAAAAGCATTGAAAAGCCTGTGGAGGATAAATCATAAACCCTTATTCATAGGAAGAAGGGTAAAGGTAGTTTTCATCCTACTGAAGGGAAACAAGAAACCGATGTATAGAAGGGTAAGGGTAAATGTACTAAAATACCTTTGGAGAGGAAAGATGAAACCTCTGAGAAAGGCATTGAGAATCCTCTTGAAAGAAAATATGAAACGCTTTTGTAGATAAAGACAAATAAAAGTAAATTCATCAAGGAACCTAATGAGGTAGACAAGACACTTCCCATGTAGGAGGAAGAGGAGTCTGAGAAAAATCCTATTGAGACTGTGCATGCCACTGTTCTTTCTGACAGTCAGACCTACACAAGACTTATCAAGAAGCTTAAAGATGAAAGAAAATAAATAGCTCATCTTAAAGCAGAAGATAAGGTCCACTTGGCTCAGATGAAAGAACTCATGGATAGCTACATTCACACCCTTGACTTGGCAAGGTTTGCAGCAACAAGGGCCCAACCCCTTCATAGACAGCTAAAGAATCTCTGCAGACAGAACATAGGCTTTCAGTATCAGAACAGGAAGATAAAACCAAAGATGAAGAACTTTCAAGATGAGGTATCCCAAAGAAATTTACAGGTGTTGGTTGAAGCTTCCATTGAGGATGACAAACCAACAACTAAGGAGATCACAACTATATTGAAGGAGCCTATAAATGATAAAAAAAAGAAGTCTATTGTGTCAATTGAAGATCCTCTTTCTACTAGAAAGAGTGTGAGGTTAAGTGTCAAAATGACAAAACACCTAGTAAAAGGTAAGCCCCATTTTTTAGGATGGTTCCTTTTTGGGGAGGGATAACTGATATGCAAATATTATCGCTTCCATCTATACAGGATGCTAAGCATTTATATATTTGGGTTTTGAGTTTTTTTTAAGTGCTAGCTTCCCCCAGTGGCAAAGGGAACTACCTATTGTATGGTCAAGGCACCTAAGTAAAATGGTTTTGTCATCATGAAATACCACAAACTGCTTGGCACATGTTCAAGGTTTAAGACGCTTCATTTTTGGCAATGCTACCCAAACCCACACACAGACGCAATGTAAGTGGCACTACCTAATATTGGGTACAGAACAGAGTTGTCATACAGGCACAGCCTAAGTGGCACTATTGAATATTTCACAGAGGGTAAATATTTTCACAAAGGCACAACACAGGAGTGCTACCTATAGGCGCTACCTTTTATCCTTGTAGTGCGCTACCCAGATTTGCTACCCAAGGAAGCTTTCAATAAACACCAGGGATCTAGGAGGACCAATCTAAAAACTTTTGGATAAATTGATGATGGAGAAGGATGGAGAAACAATAGCTAGCATCATTAAGGAAACCACATGCTTTGAAAGACACATGGAAAACAAGGAGTTGTGCAGCAAAAGAGAATCAAATTAGTTTGAAATTCAGTTTGATTAGTCACCAACATTTTACTGTTTTATAGCATAGGTGGTTAGATAAGTTATTAGACCAAATAAATGTTTAGACTTTTTCAAGGGAAGGGGGTTATCTCATACTTCCAACTGTTGCCTCCCTTTTTTTATAAATAGATAGATCAATTTCTTTAGTAGGTTCGAATGGTTGAGAAAGGCTCCCTTATACTGTAATATTTTGATGAACTGTGATCTAGTGATGTACTGGACTTAAGAATTTTTGACTAATAGAAATCAACTTCTCTTTCAGCTTATTTTCTTCTGATGATAAATGTTCATTCTTTGAATGATTCACATGAATCATTGTGGTGATGTTATGATGGATGTTTGATCATTATGTTATCATGATTTTTGTTTAGCTTCCTTAGTTTCTCAGTTCAAGAAGATCTTGTGTTAAGAAACTTTCCTCCTTAGGATTTTGTGGACCTGATGTTTACAGCAGCCCCTACACTTCTCTCATTCAAGTCTTCCCTATATTCATACTTACTCCCAAACTACTGATTGAAGTTAGCCAATACCTTAATTGTTGGTGCATGCTAGCCCTGTTATCTGAGTTATAACACTATCATTTGAGTCCTTTTCCATTTAACCCTTTAAACACCCTTACATCCACTTATAACTTGATGGGTATTGGGCTTTCCTTCCATGCAATCTGAAGGTACAAGAAACTGATGTATAGAAGGGTAATGGTAAAGGTACTAAAATACCTTTGGAGAGGAAATATGAAACCTCTAAGAAAGGCATTGAGAATCCTCTTGAAAGAAAATATGAAATTCTTTTGTAGATAAATACAAATAAAAGTAAAGTCATCAAGGAACCTAATGAGGTAGACAAGACACTTCCCATATACGAGGAAGAGGAGTCTGAGAAAAATCCTATTGAGACTGTGCATGCCACTGTTCTTTCTGACAGTCAAACCTACAGAAGACTTATCAAGAAGCTTAAAGATGAAAGAAAATAAATAGCTCATCTTAAAGCAGAAGATAAGGTCCACTTGGCTCAGATGAAAGAACTCATGGATGGCTACAGTCACACCCTTGACTTAGCAAGGTTTGCAGCAACAAGGGCCCAACCCCTTCATAGATAGCTAAATAATCTCTGCAGACAGAACATACGATTTCAGTATCAGAACAGGAAGATAAAACCAAAGATGTAGCACTTTCAAGATGAGGTATCCCAAAAAAATTTACAGGTGTTGGATGAAGCTTCCATTGAGGATGACAAACCAATAGCTAAGGAGATCACAACTATAGTGAAGGAGCCTGTAAATGCTAAGAAGAAGAAGTCTATTGTGTCAATTGAAGATCCTCTTTCTACTAGAAAGAGTGTGAGGTTAAGTGTCAAAATGACAAAATAGCTAGTAAAAGGTAAGCCTCATTTTTTAGGATGGTTCCTTTTTGGGGAGGGTTAACTGATATGCAAATATTATCGCTTCCATCTATACAGGATTCTAAGCGTTTATATATTTGGGTTTTGAGTTTTTTTTAAGTGCTAGCTTCCCCCAGTGGCAAAGGGAACTACCTATTGTATGGTCAAGGCACCTAAGTAAAATGGTTTTGTCATCATGAAATACCACAAACTGCTTGGCACATGTTCAAGGTTTAAGACGCTTCATTTTTGGCAATGCTACCCAAACCCACACACAGACGCAATGTAAGTGGCACTACCTAATATTGGGTACAGAACAGAGTTGTCATACAGGCACAGCCTAAGTGGCACTATTGAATATTTCACAGAGGGTAAATATTTTCACAAAGGCACAACACAGGAGTGCTACCTATAGGCGCTACCTTTTATCCTTGTAGTGCGCTACCCAGATTTGCTACCCAAGGAAGCTTTCAATAAACACCAGGGATCTAGGAGGACCAATCTAAAAACTTTTGGATAAATTGATGATGGAGAAGGATGGAGAAACAATAGCTAGCATCATTAAGGAAACCACATGCTTTGAAAGACACATGGAAAACAAGGAGTTGTGCAGCAAAAGAGAATCAAATTAGTTTGAAATTCAGTTTGATTAGTCACCAACATTTTACTGTTTTATAGCATAGGTGGTTAGATAAGTTATTAGACCAAATAAATGTTTAGACTTTTTCAAGGGAAGGGGGTTATCTCATACTTCCAACTGTTGCCTCCCTTTTTTTATAAATAGATAGATCAATTTCTTTAGTAGGTTCGAATGGTTGAGAAAGGCTCCCTTATACTGTAATATTTTGATGAACTGTGATCTAGTGATGTACTGGACTTAAGAATTTTTGACTAATAGAAATCAACTTCTCTTTCAGCTTATTTTCTTCTGATGATAAATGTTCATTCTTTGAATGATTCACATGAATCATTGTGGTGATGTTATGATGGATGTTTGATCATTATGTTATCATGATTTTTGTTTAGCTTCCTTAGTTTCTCAGTTCAAGAAGATCTTGTGTTAAGAAACTTTCCTCCTTAGGATTTTGTGGACCTGATGTTTACAGCAGCCCCTACACTTCTCTCATTCAAGTCTTCCCTATATTCATACTTACTCCCAAACTACTGATTGAAGTTAGCCAAGACCTTAATTGTTGGTGCATGCTAGCCCTGTTATCTAAGTTATAACACTATCATTTGATTCCTTTTCCATTTAACCCTTTAAACACCCTTACATCCACTTATAACTTGATGGGTATTGGGATTTCCTTCCATGCAATCTGAAGGTGACTCCTAGTGCTAATAGTATTTTTGATAAAAAAATTCCTAGTCTAAAAACTAGGGCACAACTAGAAAAGAGAAGATTTGATATGAATAAATCTGATAGAAATTATGAAAGACATGTTATTCATGTGCATAGAAAGAATTTTTGGACTAACAAGTGGATGCAGGATCCTAGAAAGAATCTTTTGCAGATTCATCATTGTGATCCCAGTGTGCAGTATAGGAAAGGTTGGGGATTATTTAAGAGAAAGAGAGGATTGACTCTTTTTTATAGTTGCAGAAGACCGGGAAATCTTGCTAATGAATGCCTGGGTACAGGTCCTATTTGTCTTTACTGTAAAGTTGCTGGTAATGAGGTTTTGTATTGTCCTAGAATGATTTCCAAAGTTGAAAATATGAATATGAGACAAGAAAACCATGAACAAGGTCAATAGACTAAGGATATGCTATAACACCCGAAAGAATTAGAGACTATATTATTCCCGATGAAAGAAAACCCTGAATGATCATAGAGACATTAGTTTACAAGAGATATTAAAAGAGAAGGAGTGCACAGAAATAAGAATAGGATATTTCGACATAGACTGTGTTATGGATGAGGAAACATAGGTGAATATCATGACATAAAGTACTTGGGAAATTTTGGGAAAGCCTGTTATGATTCCTTCATTGGGAGGAATATGATTGTTTAAAGGAAAGATGATAGCCCTATGTGTAAGAATTACTCATGTACCTATGGATGCTCATGGAGCATCGACGAAAGAAGAATTTGAGGTCGTTAAGTTTGTTGAGAACAACACTCATTTTGCACTTTTATTGGGAAGGACCTGGATTGAGAAAGATCGGATCCGAAGGAAAGAAGAAGAGGAATCTATCGAATAGAAAAAAAAAATAATTAAGGGATTTCATGGCTAGGAGAATAACATGCTTAATAGAAGAACAAGAGGACAAGTTGAAGGAACTAAGGGCTAGAGAATTATCTATCGAGGTTGAAAGAACACAAGAAGGCTTAAAGAACCTGTCCATGCACGAGAGAAGAGCACCAACCTCTGAAGTAATAAGAGAAGAGGTATTCCACATAAACCCTGTGAATGACCCTCAATAGTATGAAGTTACTATGATAAGAGAAGATAACAATAACAATGGAAAGAGGAATCCAATAACTCGGATCAAAGGAAAGAAGGGCAGAAAGCTCAGCAAAAAGAAAGAAAATATAGAAAAATTGCACAAGGTTCCAGAGAAGACTTTGCAGAAAGCAGTCTTGCAGAACTTGAACCTCACTGGAATAACAGAACAACGCAGACTGGAACTTCACCATGTAGAAGAAATATGACTATTTGAGGCATCCCGATCATTAGAACGATGCTCCAAAACAACTAGAAACATAGTTATTGATGAAACGATTGCCATTGGACCATTGGGACCACGCCATAACGGATGGATTGAAGCATTCCTTCCCATTAGAGGAATTTGTTATGAATTTGTCCATTTAATCCGTCAAATGTATCATCGAGGAAACTTTTGCAAATTGTCATTATCTGAGACCATAGAGAACTGATTGCTATCACCTTGTGCTCATTCAGACCTCACCATCCATTTTTCTTACCTTGAGAACCTGTTCACCTACCCGAGCATTTGACCACAATTGTATATGTCAAGCAAACGTAGTGCAATAGAGAATTCTATAGAAGAAATCTTGATCGACCTTATGGCTGAAAAGGTGATGTTTGCAGGAGTACAAGCCTCATCGACGAGAGGATTGCAAGCATCCCCCTCAACTGCATGATGATCCAGTCGATCGGGGCCATCCTGAACGATGAAGGAGAAAAGAATCATGCACCACATCGACCTGGTGAACACTAATCTCATCCCGTCTGTCTTTCACAACTACATCCCGCCTCTGGCTAGAGCGGTTAGTCGTGACAATGTCCCAAGAGATTTTGAGTACATCCTCATCACTGCATACCTCCCGAAGGGGATACACGCAATGATGAGGATGTACTCAAAATATCTTGGGACATTGTCACGACTAACCGCTCCAGCCACTGCGTACCTCCCGAAGGGGATACACGCAGTGGGAATGCAACTAGGACTGATCTTTGACCTTAATATCATCAACTTTAACTTGGGAGACAGGAAGAATTATGCGCTACTGGCACTGCATAAGTCCTTAACAAAGACAATGGGGAAGAAGCTGAAGATAGTCTCGTAGCCATGGACTAAGGAGATCACAAGGTCCACCATCCTCAACGTCATTAAGATACCCCACTTAGGAAGACATCATGAGGTTAACGCATGCATTAAACTCCTCCTTTCATTATACCATGGAGTTTATCTATGGTTAGACAAGCGCGTGATTGTGGATCTGGTATTGATCCACATGATCACTAGATTAAACATGCAAGGACAAGACCCTCAGAAATTCTACCCAAGGAAGGTTGTAGATCGCACCCTAGCGCAGTGAATTAAGGACACCTATGACGATGTGGAGAAGGGGAAGTGGGGATACAAGGTATCCTCCATCTAAGATGGAGCAGTGCACCTAGCTTTTTATTTGATCACTAGCAAGCTCGTCAAGAAGAAAAAACCAACGCAAGTCACAGGTTTCTTCATCAAGCTCACAGGAAAGTGCATTGAAGGGATGAAGATGAATTGGGCGAGATACCTCGTAAAACATTTGAAGTAGGATTGTTACGAAGCATAGGACTAGGGCTACGAGTTTCACTTCAGTTGGTTGTTGATTCTCATTGCCTTTGTCACTTGGGAGATGCCAAAGGGAGCGACCTTCCCTAAAGTTGAGCCATCTATACCACTAGCCACAAGGTTCACCACCTTGAGGTGTTCAAGTGATATGGCGAAGCAGTGGTAGACGAACATTGTCTTCCTCATGTACTACTTAAAGCTCATGCGAGCCATTGATTCATTCCCCTGAATGACTCTGAATACCTTGCATACTTACAGGCCAATAGCGAAGTTCCACACAGACAAGCACTTCATATATATCACTACACATGGGGATGAAAACAAGGAAGAGTTACATTCTTATTACAAATTGATCATGGAAGACATGGAGGAAATAACCAAGGAATGGCCATCAAAATTCCTTGTACCAGTCGAACAGACATAGCTCTCCGACCTCGATATCATCAGAAGTCCTATGGTCACCTGATAACAATATGATGGACTGAGCAACACCAAGAAGAAGAAGAAGAAGGAAGAGGTGTAAGAAATAAATAGCGCATCGGATAAAATTGCATCTGATTCACCTAGAAAAGGAGGAAATGATGAAGTAAATGAGGAAGAGGAAGGAGAAGAAGACAGGCAGGAAAAGGGAAAAGTGACACCACCTAAAGATCCCCTTACGAAAGCTGACACATCAAATAAAAGAAAGGTTTCTTTGAAGAAACCTTTATCTTAGAAGAATTCACAAGCCAACAAACCGCATTCACAGATTGTACTCACAGTGGATGACATTGACCTCATAATCATAGTTGTATAAGACACTTGGGAGAATATTTTGCAATGAAATGAAGCCAAGCAAGAAAAACTGTATGACAGGATCGAGGTGGAGTTGAAATGGGTAAAGGAAGACCTCTATTCAAGCCATGTAGTGTCTACAGCTCCATCGACATCAAAAGGTATAGAAGTAGGAGATGAACCTTCCCAACTACGCAGATTAACAAATGCAAAAAAGGCTTGCCCTCGACGAGTACAAGAAGAAAACAAACATGCCACAAAGGCCTTGAACCAAGAAAAGGAGGAAACCCTAGAGAAACTTTGAGTTGTGAAGCAAGAGAAAGATGACCTCCGAGTGAAGTTTGAAGAGGATGGAGAGCAGATCCAGAGAGAAAAAGACTAGTTGTTTACAAAGTAGACTACAGTCAAGGAGGCAGTGGATAGATCACTTCACTCTATACCTAGCTTAGCTCAAATGGAACAGGAGACAGCTGAGAGCCAAGTGGAAAATCTCGTTGAATCCATTCAGCAACTTCAAGTGAGAGTAGCAGATCTAGAACTATAACTAGTGTTGAGCATTGCATAGGAACTAAGATATCAGAGAGAAGAAACTGTCAGGATCACAGTAGAAATAATTAGGGCATTGGCTATAGAATGCAAGAATCTCAGTAACTGAAGTGCACAGACCTATGAGTGACTTGTGGAAGACCCAAAGATGAGGATATTGGAGGCACAAATTCAAGAGGTGAAGAAATAGGCATCGATAGTGCAAGCACAACTGAAGTTGCTTACCACAGTGGAGAATACGAAAAGGTCATAGGAGAAGTGCGCAGTTTAGCAACAGGTCAATAAAATTCATAGTAGAGTCATGGAATTAACCCAATGACTCCAGTCAGTGCAGGATGAAGCCTGTACCCTTTTTTAATAGATTGGGGGACATGGTACATAGCTGGAATAGGTGGTCACCATAGTGGAACAATCCCTAGATGAGTCTGTCACCAATAAAATCGTTCAGGAGTTTGTCGAGCAAGAGGCTCTGGCAAAGTAGAAAGTTGACACAGCTCAAGCTAAGCTCGAGGCCTTCAAAGCAGAGTTTCTTAGATAAAAGTGACTCGAGACAATTCACAGATGAGTGTTGGAGGCCTATTGGCCCTTGACTAGATTTTGAGGAAATGTTGGTCATGCTTGACCATTTTTGGAACTTTTACAGGATGGTCGAAGACGGAGTGCCCAGGCGAAGTGGAGATCACGGGATCTCACCCTCTTTTATGGGATTTTTGGGTTTAAGGTTTATGTAATGGGTATGGGATGTTGACCCATCGGTCTTACCCATGTTTAGGCCCCTTTGTAATGTAAAAATAAGTAGTTAGGCGATGTAATAAAGAGACCTAGTAGTTACTATTCATTGATCAGCTTAGTGCATGGCTAGTTGGCTTTGTGCATGAACATGTTAAGGTTTGCAAAGCTAAGTGAAAGTGTTTTGTAAGTTCTTTGTGCACAAACTATGTAGAGGCTTTGTGCTTGGACTGAACTCCAGGAAGGAGGATCTGGTGAGGTGCGCGCAGATCTCCTTTCCTATGCGGAGTTGGCGTTGTGGCTTGGCACATGTAAGACTATTGGAAGAAGCTAATAAGAAGAGAAGAAGATTAGTGGGTGTAGCCCCACACTAGGGTGAACCACGTATATCCTGAGTCAATGTGCTTTGTTCTATGGTGCTCATGATGTTTATGTGCTTAATTTCTTAATCTAGATGTATGATAGATCTAGTTGATGCTTAGTGCTTTATGATATGAATGAATGTTAGATATACTTTGATGTTATGTGATGAATGGTTAGATATTATTGGATCTTAGTTGTTACTGCATTGTTATGTGACTAGGGTTTTAACCTACGATGTGAATAGGGGTTAAAGACTAATAAATGTTATTGGTTAAGTCCTTTGTTAAGTATTGTGATCACAAATATGTGTCCCAGCTAGGTTGCAGACACCTGAGTCCTGCAACCCCCCCTACCTCTACCTTGGGTGAGACTTCATTTGTTTCACAGGTGTTGTTGAAAAGACCAATAGTTAGGTTTTTGTTGGTGCATTGTTGAAGCATTGAACCCTGGGTCTGCCCCTATGCCAACAACTACTTTGACCTTTTGGGGCTTCTAGATGACATATGAGGGTCCTCCAACTTCGTAAGGTCGTAACTCTCAAACCGTGAGGAGTTATGTGATGTTCCACATACCACCAAAAATGGAATGACATGTACTATACATATATAATAGTATTACCTACAAATATATCAAAACTCATACCATTATCCATCAAACAATCTTGGGTCCATTACCTAATCCTCGGTTCTCCAACTTCTTATGGTCATAACTCTCTAGTCGTGAGGAGTTATGTGGCATTCCACATACCACCGGAAATGGAATGACAAGAAATATTCATCTATGATAGTTTCATTGAAAAATTCAGTTACCTTCATCTCATTATTCCACAAATAAGCATGGGTTCTCTAACCATACTTCTAGGATAACTCAATCCACAAAGCATCTTCCCATGAGGTATTTCACCATAAGGGGACCACTTTGGATTTCATCATTTGTGCTATCGAGATTTCTTCAAGGTTTGACATCAATGAAAACCAACCTTAATCAACAATATCCCCCTTTGGCAATGATGGTAACACTTTGATGCAAAAATTAAATTATGTCATGCAATACTAAAGTCATATCAGGCATGCTCCCCCTTGAAACGTGGCTCTGTCCTCTACATCTATGTGACCATTTCTCCCCATGGAACTATGCCTTTGGCCTATGCATCTGATGAATCTCTCCCCATTTATCATCAATGACAAAGGTATATTTCCATCCGGGGTTGCTCCCACTGACTGAACTATCCTATTTATGGTGCTTCCTAGTGTACATCTAAGACATATAAGATAAGCATTCAAAAGAATTCATTTTGGAGTAGAAATAACACTGATTCTCTGGGGAAGATACTCAAAGTCTTTCTGTGGAAGTGGTTTTGTAAGAATTTCTGCCACTTGTTCTTTTATGCTCACATACTCAACTCTGATGTTCTTTTCTGCAACTTGTTCCCATAGAAAGTGATACTTGATTGGAATGTTCTTTGTCTTGGAGTGCATCATCGGGTTATTTGAGATACTAATGTTGCTTGTATTATCAAAATAGATTGGAATGAGCTCATCATACTCAACCTGTATATTTGTCAAAGTTTGTTTCATCCAAAGAACCTGTGTAGAACATGTTGTTTCTACAATATACTCTGCTTCGGTCGTAGATAGAGATATTGATGATTTTTTCTTGCTTAGACATGATACTAAACACTCACTGAAGTAGAACACTACTCCACTGGTGCTTCCTCAGTCATCAATACAACCTTCCCAATCTGCATTTGTGTAGGCAATAAGAGATAGATCCTTTCCTTTTGGATACCATAATCCAAACTCTTCTGCTCCTCTGAGATATCTGAAAATTCTCTTCACTGCTATTACATGCGATTCATGCGGTTCTTCTTGAAATTGTGCCACTTGTCCAACTACCTGCATTACATATGGTCTGGATGTTTTCACATATAGTAGGCTTCCAATCATTGACCTATATTGCCTCTAATATGTGGACTTTGAATCATCATCTTTTCTTAAATTGCAACTCGTTTTCATGGGAGTGATAATTGGTTTGCAATCTTCCATTCCGAACCTCTTTAACATTTCTATAATATACTTGGTTTGAGAAATAAAAATTCTTTGGTTTATTTGATGTATCTGAAGTTCCAGAAAGAAGGATACTTCTCCAAGTAATGAAATTTCAAATTCATTATGCATATCCTTTGCAAATTTTTGGCTTAACCTGTCATCATTACTACAAAAAATAATATCATCAACATAATGTTCAATTAATAAAATATTACCTTGACTTACCTTGATGTAGAGGTTGTTTTTTGCACTTCCTTTTCTGAACCCTACCTGTTGTAGATATTTATCCAGTCTAGAGTACCATTCTCTAGTAGCCTATTTTAGACCATACAAGGCCTTCTTTAATTTTCACACATAGTTTGCATTCTCTAGCAACTGAAATCCTTCTGGTTGTTCCATGTAAACTTCTTCTTCAAGTTCCCCATTCAGAAAATTTGATTTTATGTCTATCTGATACACTTTAATATTTTTGGAGCATGCATAAGATAAAAGAAAATGGATTTCTTCCATTCTGGCAACTGGGGAAAATGTCTCTTCAAAGTTGATTCCTTCAATCTATGCATATCCTTTACATACCAATCTATCTTTTTTCCTTGTAACCTATCCATATCCGTTCAATTTATTCCTGAAAACCCATTTTGTACCAATCACATTCATATTCTTTGGTCCTCGAACCAATTTCCAAGTGTTGTTTTTCTCTGTTTGATCCAATTATTCATCGATGGCCTTATTCCAAAATTCATCTTTGTTGGCTTCTTCAAAACAATTTGGTTCAATTGTAGATAAGAGTGTTAGGTGTGTTTGTTCTGGTAAGCAGATTCTTCTTCTAGTCTCAACTCTTGCATCTTTGTTTTTGATAATTTGATCTGAAGGATGATTCTCCTATACTTTTATGCTAGGTGTCTTTGGAGACACTTGCTAAACTTTATCTTCTACTTCTATTGGATTCTCTTCATCTTACTCTTCTACTTCTTTTTCATATTCTACTTCCTTTTCAAAAGGTTGTTCCATTATTTCATTTTCTTCTTTCTTTGATTCTACTTCATTAATTGTTACATTGATGCTTTCCAAAACTTTGTTCAATCTCAGATTGTAACACTTATACTATTTCCTTGTACTTGAGTAACCAGCAAGTACTCCTTTGCCCACATGAGAGTCAAACTTTCCCATTCTTCCATCTTCTCTTTTGATGTAGCATTTTCTTCCAAAAAATCTGAAGTGCTTCACATTTGTTGGTCTTCCTTTCCATAGCTCGTAGGGATTTTTGTCAGTGTTGTTTATGAGAATTACTTTATTTTGAATGTGAATTGTTTTATGCATTGCCTATGTCCAAAACGTATCTGTAAATTTGGAATCCATTAGCATTGTTCGAGCCATTTCATGTACTATCATGTTCTTTCTTTCAACAACTCCATTATGTTGAGGTGTCCTAGCAATGGAGAATTGCCTTTTTATTCCATGACTATTGTAGTATTCCATAAATTCCTTTGAAGTTAACTCTCCTCCATTATCATATCTCGAGCATTTGATTTTTGAATCCATTTCATTTTCAACCATTTCCTTGTAGATCTTAAAGTTTTCAAAAGCTTCTGAATTATTATTGATAAAGAAAAATGCAGTCATTCTTGTAGAATCATCAACTAATAACATAAATTATTTCTCACCTTTTAAATCATTTATTGTAGTTGGTCCAACTAGAACAGTGTGCATAATTTCTAGTTTTCTTGTCATTGAATATTCCTTTGATTTGAACCTGGTCTTTATTTGATTTCTTTGTTGACAATTCTTTCATTAAGTGTTGGTTGGTTTCATAATCTGGGGAATTTCTCTGACTACTTCTCTTTTGTTGACTTTGACAAGGTTATCAAAATGTATGTGACCCATTCTTCTGTGCCATAACCAACTTTCATCTTCCTTTCCTAGAAAACACTTTTCATTTCCAATTTCACTTAACACATATATGTTGCTTGAAGTTCTTGCAGTTGTAGCAATCAATTTTCCTGAACCTTATTTTCTTATCTCGCACTTTTGTGAATCGAATGTAACTTTATGACCTTGGTCACACATTTGACTCACACTTAGAAGATTATGTTTCAAATCTTCTACTAGTAGAACATTTTCTTCCTTTGTATTCTTGTTCCCAATTCTAACTGTGCCTTTTCGAATGATTTTAGTTGAATCATGATTTCCGAAGGAGACTAATCCATATCTTTCCTTTCTTAATGTAAGAAACTTGTCTCGATCACCTGTCATGTGTTTTGAATAGCCACTGTCAACATACCAACCACACTTCTTCTGCTTGTCTTGTAGAGCGAGTGTGCATTCTTCATTTCTATTCTGATTTTTCTTTCTTATCCATGTCCTTTTTTGAGGTTCCTGTCTATGACTGTTGTTATTATGTTGTGGTTCTCTAGGAGGGACTGTCATTATGCAATCTTTGGCCATGTGTCCAAATTTGTTACATTTGTAACATTCCACTTCAATGCTCAAAGATTCAACCCTTTTGTAACTTCTTGGATAACCCTTTTGTTTATGAATTTCAAAGTTGTTTATGTTCATGTTGTTAGATCTGCAATTCACAACTTTATGTCCAAAATTATTACATGAATAACATAAAACAAAAATATAGTTTGATACCTGGGAGTTAAAGATCTTCTTAAAGGAGTTTCTCTTATGAATCCTTCTTGTTCTTCAGGCCTATCTGTCTGTTGTTGATTATGAAATTTGAATCTTCTTGGTGGAGGAGTGTCCTTGTAATCTTCCTTGTATATCTTCATATCCCCTTTGATTGTTTCTGCATAGATTTTTGGATATGTTTATTGCTCTATTGTTTTGGAGCTTGATCCCTTTTCTGTCTAATTGTATCCAAGTCTGGACTTTTCAAGATGAGATTTTTGAGTACTCATAATGTCATCCAAAAATTTTGAGCTATTCTGCATTTTTTTTTTTGAATATCATTTCTTATTATGACAATCTTTGCTTCAAAATTTTCAATGATCTTGTCCTTTTCTTCTAGTTGTTCTTTTAGTGTTTCTTCAATTATTTTATCTTCGTCTATTTGAACCGTCAAATTTGTGATCATTTGTTCTAGTTCTTGAGTGTCTTCTTTCTTGTCTAGTTTCACTTGTATTTTCTTATTTTTCTTCTTTTCTCTTCTGATAACTTCTATGGCACACATCAATTATTCTCAGTAGTCAACTTATGCCTCTTCAATTTATTCTTCTAATTCTACATATTCTTCTTCGAGAGTCTTTTTTATCAAATTCTTCTACTTCCATGAATAAAACTCTTCCCGTCTCACTGTCACTGACTTCATCTTCATCTGATGATGAGATGTATTCTTCGGTGCATACAATTTTCTTGAAAACTTTCTTTGTAGTTCTTTTTCCTTTAGAGTAACCTTCATCATTTCTCTTTTTCTTATGAGGACATTTGTTATAAAAATGACCAATACCATCACAATTAAAATAAATTAAACAAATCTTACCTCTATACCTATCGTCGGTTCCCTTGTTCAGTATTTTCACGAAGTTAGCCACTTCTTCATCATCTTCTGAGACGTCATTGTTGTTGCTATGTTCTTCTTGTTGATTTTCCTTCTGCTTTGATCCTTTGGATGCTTTGAAAGCCTCTTCTTTTACATCTATATTTTCTTGTCCAATTCTCATTTCATATGTTGTGAAGATTCCATGTAGTTCATCCATGCTTATTGAGTTTAGATCTCATCTTTCTTCTAGTGTTGATATCTTAGTGTCAAATCTCATAGGAAGAGATCTTAGTACCTTTTCAACAATTATAGATTCTTCGATTTCTTCTCCCAATACTATGATTGCATTCACTATTTCATCGACTCGTAAGAAGTAGGCTGCAATATTCTCATCTTCCTTCATCTTTAGTTGCTCGAACTGACCTCTGTAAAAGATTTCCTGCTTTGAATTTTTAATATCCTTCATAAATATTTCGAAGCTTGTCCCAAATATATTTAGAGGATTTACAATGTGCCAATTTGGTGAATATTGTTTCACTTAGACCATTTTGAAGTGCATTTGTGGATTTGGAATTATTTTGACTGATTTTCATTGCTTTGTCATTTGTTGGTGGAATTGTTGGTGTTGCGTATCCATCTACAATTGATTGCCAAATTTCAAATCCTTGTGCCTGTATATATGTCTTCATCCTTATGCTCCAAAGAGCATACTTATGTCCATCAAACTATGGTATTCCATTTTTATACAAGTTGTTTCTATCCATGATCTATCTTTCAGTGGTTAAACTGATTTCTGAAGGAATCTTCTCTGATACCAATTGTTGGATTACTGAGAGGGGGGGTGAATCGGTAATAGAGCAATTATAATACTTTTTAAACCAAATAATCCAAGTGTTATATCTATGTAGAATTATCATCCAATAATGAGAAATATTGAACAAATGAACAATCATACACATACACAGTACACCAGTGTTATATGTGGAGACCCAAAGCGGGAGAAAACCATGGAATGATTTTTCTTATATGTCATGGAAAATTATATTCATTGGTAGCATCAACTTCCTTTGTTTTCCAGCTGCAACTGGAAGGAGGCTCCAACCCCCTAGTTTCTTAGGCTACAACCTGAGGGAATCTCCAACTCCCCAATTCTCTGGCTACACCCAGAAGGAGGCTACAACCCCCTATGTTCTCCGGATACAACTGGAAGGTGGCTACAACCACCTATCCTTACCCTGTCCAACCACCCTGAAGTAGAAGTTGAATGATGGAACCACTGTCACACTATCACTATGAGATATACAGCTATAAACATGTACCAATAAACCTGAACCATGCATCAACCATGCATCAACCTGTACCTCAACCTATAATTAACTTGTACCATAAACAAGTGCATCAACCATGCACCGACCTGTACCAAACAACCTGTAATCAACCTGTACCATAAACAAGTGAAACCTGTTAGCACCATGTAAGTCTGTTTAGCTGTCAAAACAAATGATAGGGATAACTGTTTCAACTAGATTTAGAGTTGAGGCACTAAAATACTCAACTCAGAGAGGGCTCTCTCATGTCACTAGGTATTTCTATGATAATGAGTGGCTAGATTTGGTTTATTTTGGGGGTTTTCAATAAATTTGCTGGCAACAAAAGGGAGGAACACTTTGGGCTATGGAGTCTGGAATTAACAACACATTATCAAACCTGAGAAATATTAAGAGAAAAAGGATAAATCAGGCAGTGAATCTAAGTTTATATTTGAAAAAATTTGCACGGCGTCGGAAGAAAAAGAAACACATAACTACATTAGAGCATTACAGGAATGAATTATGAAATAGTTCAGAAGGAGATAAACATGATCTAAACTGTTAAAACCGAGAGAATCAAATGATCAATTCTGGGCCTCTAATCTTCCAATTTAGACAAGAAGAAGTGTAAATGAAATATAAGCTTACAAGAAATACATACTATGAAAAGAAACAAGACTCATTTCACTGCCAGTTAGAATCTTTTCATAAACAATCCAAAATTTTCCGTTGCATTTATATATTCATAGTAACCCGAAAATTTACAAAGGTCTTTATGCACAGAGGGAAGGCCCCTCTTTCTTCCCCCTTTTTTACATCCTTGGGATGATACATATATAGACAATTTTCCCTAGTGGAATTCAAAACATTCAGACTTCTCGTAATTCTAAAATTAGAGGCGTGTTACAAGGAGGAACAATTTACAATAACCATTATCCTATTTGAAGGGGTTGTTAGGAACAGGTTCATCATTTCTTGGCCATCTGTCCAAAACATGTTGAGATATACTTATTATAGTCTGAGAGTTTTATTTTAGCTGACCAATCTCCTCCTTTAGAGTGACCAACCATGCTGATTGATTCTCTCTGATGCTTTCGACTATTTCAACCATGCTTTTCATCTTTAGCCTTTTTCTCTGCTTCTTTTTCACAAATGGCCTGTTCATGATTAGATCCTTCATTATGGGATTTAACCTGACTTCTAACCCTGGATCTATAGCAAGTTCCGTATAGAATTTAGTCGCTAATATACCTGCAATTTCCCTTTCCTTCCTACTAATGGATAACCCCGCCATGTTACTTGAATGACCTGTTTTACTGGATGTGGCTTGATTGGCTTCACCCATGTATCCCAGTATCATGGACACTGAGATATTCATTTAGAAATTAGAGAGTCAATTTTACAGATGAGATGATACGCTCATACTTGAGAAATGGTAGCTATAGAGTTCCAATCATGAATCACTGACAAAGTTACTTGCAGGTACGTTGGTTACCATGCTCGGCCAATAAATTTCAAATGATTATCATTCGAGTTCATTAAATGGCGGTGTTCTCCCGACATCACACGGTTGTGAAGTATCGAACGAGTGAAACAAAGTGATTCTAAACAGCCGCCACTCACCCCAAGAGTGGTCAATTTTATGTATTGAAACATGTGACATCGTAGCTTTGGAAAAAGTGGTTTTAGGAAAACCTCCCTTCGCCCCAATGTACCTCTGGAGGTGTCGTGCGTCCATTTTAAAAACCGCTATGGTTTTCCCCGGTCCGACTTTATATGACTAAGTCTCGTGCAAATTCATCGCCCGATACAGGCCCTAGCCATTGATTTGGACCGTTTCTCAATCGACGGTTGGTCAATTTATACATTTTTCAACTGTGATATATTTATCTATATGTCATCGGATATAGCCCAATCTCCCTAAAATATCATGTTTCCACAGTGATATAGAATTTCGCTAATTATTCGAAACTTGGACCCTATCTTAAAAAAAATCGTTATGGAGAAAACACAACCAACCATGTACCAAGTATGTACCAATCATGTTTCAACTAATCATCAACTGTGACTCATCAATATGTACCAACATCATCAACTATACACCTCATGTATGTGCCAACGCATAAACTACTTGTCTCAACCATGTACACAACATGTACCTTAACCAAAAGCATTCATCAATTTCATCATCCAAATATGATTTGTAACTCTGTAATAGACCTGGTGTATATGATCACATACCTACAAACCTTCCTTAACTTTAACAACAAGAGACTAGCATTTTCATCAAGCTTTTCCTTAGTCTCACATGACTAGTTTTGGATTAGTCAACAACCATAACTTGAAATAATCATAACTTTGTACCTAAAATGAATAAATATCTAAATCTGATATACAATATTATTCAATTTGTTTTATTCAATTCCTCCAGGTTTCACTACTTGTAACCTCTTATAAAAGGAGTTATAGAAAAAATGGCATACCTTGCTGAATTCAGGATTATCCTAGAGAGCAACCTTGTAGAGCCTGCCCCGAACGGAATATTTGTTGAATAGATATGAAAATATTACAAAAAATACTAAAGCCTGTACTCTAAAGAAAAAAAATGATCTTAGTAAATTTGGATCTGTTATGAAGAATTTATGACATTTTTACCCGAAACACCTATTTTAGACAAGTTATGGGACTAGCCACAAACCCTATTTTCCACAGAGTGTAACTCCAAAAATAAAATGACCCACAAGTTGCATTTTTTACCATGGGTACTTGGATATGTTTCCTAAATGGAATAGAAATTTAACGGTCATAATCATTCTATAAAAAAATTTATTTTAAAAATGGTGATATGACCTGTAAATAACATACCTTAGAAAGCATCATCAAAACAATTTATCCTTCCTTGAATTTTGGTCTTCGTTTTGTCACCTTCCCTCAGAAATTCATCTTAGATATCCTTCGGGTACCTCAGAAACCTATAGATATTCAATATGCTCAAGTTTGATCTGAAATGAGAGATCCTTGCCTCTTATTTATACTCTCCAAGTAGCTTCCTTAAAAACATCTTCTAGGTCACTTTGCCCACTTTCCTTATTTTAGGGTTAACCCACTTCTAA